>CAEFZX010007322.1:0-54990 GCA_903066825.1 Alfaro cultratus | reverse complement strand
GTGCATGCGTGGGTTTTCTCTGGGTACTCCGGCTTCCTCCCACAGTCCAAAAACATGACTGTCAGGTTAATTGGTCTCTCTAAATTGTCCCTAGGTGTGAGTGTGTGTGTGTGTGCATGGTTGTTTGTCCTGTTTGCCTCTACGTTGCCCTGCGACAGACTGGCGACCTGTCCAGGGTGATCCCCGCCTCTCGCCCGGAACGTAGCTGGAGATGGGCACCAGCACCTCCCGACCCCATTAGGGACAAGGGTGCACAGAAGATGGATGGATGAGGTTTTTGTTCTCTTCCTCAGGGATGTCTTTGGTTCTCTGCGGTTAGGTTAAAACATGCTACAATTGTGGGACATAGTAATAACTAATTATGAGTCATAAAAAATAAGTTTCATAAATGGGGAAAAAAATCAATTGGAACATTTTTCTCCTTTTTATTATTCTATTGATGCAGTGTATTACTGTGTCCATAGGAACACATTTACTTTTATTGCTTCACAGATGACATTCAGGTCGAACTACATTTTAAATTTAGTGGCAATATTCTATCAGACCTTTTCCCACACTAATTAATAATAAAACCTGGATTAAGGTAAACTTTCTTAATGTTAAAAATAAGACATATCTCCAGCCATCTCCTGTAACAATCACTCTCCTGTCAGGATCTTCGTGTAAGATGGAGTATTATCTCTCTTTTGAAGATCTAGAAAGTGATTCGTTCTTTTTCATATCACATTTAGACACTTAGCAATCACCTTTATATTGGTTTACATCTTTTTTTTCTATCCCATTCTTTACTTACAAGTCCTCCACAACTCTGTAGCTCTTCTGTTAACTAAAAAGCAGGAACAAATACTGTTAAATAAATAAACAGCATTTGCTTCCCCACAGATTAATTTCGCTCTTCTTTTCTTCCTCCCCTATTGCACTGACATGTTTCAGGGATAAAAAAGATAAGGAAAAGCTAATGTCAATATCACACTGAAACAGGAAGTTGTGAGTTAATCATTAAACATTTTCTTGACACTCTTAACAACTTTAAAAAGTACATATTGTCACCTTCCTAAAATAATGGTGTATATTTTGCCTAAAACTTGTCTTGGAAAGAAAGAGGTGGTGATTTTATTTTATTTTTTGCCAAAATCACTTTTTGCTAAACATGATTTAGGCCATTATTACAATATATTTAAAGAGTGTTTACACTTTATTGAAGGGAAACTGATGAATAAATGATGCTTTGTATTTCTGGGCCTATAATGGCATGGCTCACCTGAAATATTGTACATATTAATATTATCTGAAATTTTAAAACCTTCCCAAATTTTCCACTGGTGCTGTACTGTAGCTCTCTGAGCTCCCAGTGATGTGTGCTGTGCCTGCTGGGGTCATTACCCTCCTCTGCTAAGCTTCTTGTTGTTTTCATACCAAAAGGCAACTGCTGATCCGGTGGGTTTTTGAAAAGCCTTGTCGCCATGTACGTGCGAGTGCCTACGTGTTCTGCATGGTGTTTCTGTGAGACTGCTTTTGAGGGTTACGTGTTTGTGTTGGAGAGCCAGCCGCCGCTGTTTCTACTGTCCCCAGAGAAGGGCTTTAATGGACTCTGGGATTCAGAGGAGATCCACCACCGCTCTCATCCTCTGCACCGTTTAATTGCCTGCACCACCACATAAACGTTGCAAACAACACGATTCAGAACTTTCAGAAAACTGGTGCAGTATTTTAGTTCGTAAAGAACTGCTGTTTCATTTTGATGTCTGTTTGCCTGACTGTTTAATTTTTCAACAAGTACTACATCTGTCAGGGTTTTCATAAACGCAACGAATCACGATGGAAGACATTCCTATTGATTCTTAATCACATGAGAAAGCTTGGTTCAATTAGAGGCGTAATTCATCGTAAAGGAGAACGAGTGAAAGAATAATTTCCTTAGGATTGTCTTTGCCTGACAAAATGCGCTGTAAGTCACCTTGCAAACATCACCCCCACTGTAAAACATGTGGGAAAGCTTTTTTTTCTACAGAGAAGGGAAGGGACAGGGAAGCTGATCAAAGTTGATTGGAAGAAAGTTGGAGGTAAATTCAGAGAATTGTTAAAAGAAAAGGCTGTAAAACACTGGAAAGAATGGGATGGATGTGTGTCTGTCTGTCTTTGGGGTGTACATATTTTTCAAGCCACAGAACTTTCCATTCAGTCTGTCCTTTGTTCGTTCATCATTCTGTAGTTTGGCTCACCCACAAAAGTCAAAACAGATCATCCTGTAACAAACAATGAGGTCTGCAGAGAGGATAATCAGGGCTGACCCTGTAGTGTCAGGAAGAGAGCAGCTAACATCTCAGCAGAGCCGATACATCCTCAATACGAACTGTTTGGACTTTTAACCAGACGTAGACTTTATAAAGCACTATTTGTTAAAACCAACTGAGACAGTTTCTTTTCCCAGGCTGTCCCTCTGATCAACAATTAACAGTCAGAGTGCCCATATAGTGCCCAGCAGGTGAATTAGTAACACAATTAGATATGAAGCACAGACTTTGTTGGAAGATTAATCTCCATCTTCTGTTAAAACTAATGTTTTATTGAATTAAAAACTTAATTCAATGCATTAATAGAAAGCGAAAAGTTTTCATTTTGTAAGTTTTGTTAAAGGTACACTGCAAAATCAGGTCAGCAAATGATATAAAATGATACGAACCCTAAGAAAAGCAGCGCTAATAGTTAGATTAACAAAGCAATTTCTAAATAAAGTTCTGCAACTTTTTTTTCCCTGGAGTTTTATTCCACAGTTATTTGCCTTAGTATCTGATCTCAACAAAACCGCAGACACCTTTAAGCAGTTTGAAACCTCAACTCGGACAGCTGACTTTTACTGGGTGTTAAAGGGCTACTTTTTCAGAGCCGGTGTGAAGTCAGTCCCTGCCATCAAGGGCAGCTGTGCATGTTGTATGCTGGTGGCGGATGAGTTGACTGTGTATGTTTGGTTAGCTGAAGCCAGGATTACTCTTATGTGAACATTATGTGGGTCAGTTTAACGTTGGGTACAGCTAAAGGTGGGGTGACTCCATCAGAAGGACTTATCTGTCTTAAATCAGCTGGAAATAGTTTATGTAGATGCTACGTTGATACTTTTGACTTAACCTTTCAGTGTCTTATTTTGCCAGTTGAATATAAGCTTGATTTACATTTTGAATCATGATGAATCTGTGAGTAACTGGATTGAAATCAAGGATGCTTCAATGCAGAAATAACCAATAAACTCTGATGGGACACTACATAAAACACAATTATTGTTTGTTAAATTCAGATCCCTCTTCATTATAATTAAAATAATCACATAACCAGTATAAGCTGCTGGGGAAAGACACCGTTGGCTTCCATTATGTGGCAGACTCTGTTGTTGTAGGCCTGATGGAGCTCTCTCTCTTCTGCAGGTGCTGCTGGTGAGCAGCAGTCGACATCCAGACCAATGGATTGTTCCCGGAGGAGGGATGGAGCCTGATGAGGAGCCCAGTGTTGCTGCTGTCAGGGAGGTGTACGAAGAGGTGAGTTTGCAGCACAACAAACACTTCTCTCGTTTTTCTGGATCGTGTTGGTGTTACACGGTTGGCCGGCTAGGGTCCATAATGATGTCTTTCAGTGCGCTTCCATAGATTTAATGATTGGGACAATTGTTAGTTCTGATACCTTGGAGGTTCTGGGTTCGAACCCTGCCTCCTGTCCAATAATATGCACCAGCCTTTGTGACCCCTCACAGACAAGCAGGAATAGCAAATGGATAATGGTAAGAAATGTAATTTACACTTTAAATTGATGCTAAAAAAGACTGGGAACTTCGCAGAAGTATTTAAATTTTGGCAAGAGAAATGAGTGCGAACTCTGGACTTGGATATAAGTTGAAGTGGTTGATTTCTTTTTCTATATTTTTTCTGATAAGGTTGCAGTATCAGTAATTTATTTGAATAGTAGAAAAGAAAAGTCAAATAAAGTTTGATGCCATCTAGTAGGAAGCCTTCTTAAACCACAATGCAGTGAGTGACAGTAATCTTAATTAAATGCGAAAAACCACTGGTATGGTGCTGTAACATTCCACAAAGCCAGTCAAATTAAGCTCTTATTGTTTTAATTTCATCGATGTCATCATTTCTCATAGTCCGATATGGTCATATGATGACAGGAAACCCAGATGAGGGGAAGAAATATTTGGCAGTGCTGTGTAAATATCCCATTAATGAGGCCTGTGGTTCACTACAGTGGAGTGCTGGTCGTTTTCCAACATGTTTCACAGCAGAGCGAGCTGTGAACTTCTGCTGTGGCTCAGATGGTGCGCTGACAGCCTTGAAAGATGACTGTGACATTTGGGTAGAGTTTCCAGTTACCCCAGTCACCCAGACGTTACAGATATGACGTGCACATGGATATAGACGGCCTGCACTCTCACTGCAATCATATAAGGGGAGATTTTCTTTAAAAATATTTTCTCAAGCTTGTATTTAATGGTTAAACTAACATTACAAACATACTTAAGAGACTCTTCGAGCATAGTAGAGTTACAGTAGAGCTCTGGGGAGCTACTCAATAATGACAAAAATGATAATCGCAAGTATGTTGGTAACAACACATTTATTGGACTTGAGGAAAAGTAAACGTATTGTCGTATTGCTGCTCTCAGGGTGAACCGTTTTACACAGACTGACCTGCACACGTTTGCACCTGTTTTAATGTCCTCCATTTCTATCGTGTTTTACTTCTTCTGTTTTCTCACAGAGGAAATAATTGCTGTCAAGATACATATCAACCACCATAAACATCGCAATGGAAGTTGATCTGGTTATTCTACGTTATAATTTGGTGTATGTTACAGGCAGCGTGTGCCACAAAGTGTTTTTGAACGCTGCACTATAAAGCTAGTGCAGCATTTATATGTATAATCCACTGTGTTGGGAAAAATATATATACAGGAAATCTATTCCCTGTTTATTTGAGGGGAAACTGTTCTCAATCATTTATAATCACTGATTCTGAATCCTAACAGGATTACATTCACCACTTTATATCAACAATGAAAAAAGAAGGTGGGTAACGGACAATTGATCTCCTTTACCCACTTTAAATACATGTAATCATTCAAAATATAAAATGGATTTCATTCAGTGTTTCCTTTTAAAACAATACAAGACAGATTTCTTTAGATAGCAATTGAGTTGTTGTATAGAGATCTGCTTATTCAAAGCCGCTCTTCCTGTGAGAAACGTAGACAAAATTATCTGTTTTTGCAATAGTGATCTCCTGACTTATCCCAGCTGTTCTAAAACGACAGAACGGATCTGTGCTGCTATAAGCAAACAAAATACTGGCCAGGAACTCCTGGAGAGCATTTTTATTCTTATTTACAAAAAGACGAATGTGTACAGTTTACACAGTGTTTCTTGTTACTTTTGAGAACATAAAAAGGTTGAGATGAAGCAGGTGAATTTGTGGCTCTTCTTCTGTGGTTGTCCTGTTCTCACTGAAACGCTTCAGTTTCTTTGTTTCTCAGATTATAGGGATGTAAATGTGATTTCTACTACTGTATTGGCTGGAAGCAAGGGTAATGTTAAAACTAAATCACCATGGATCCCAAAACTTTACACACCCCTGTTAAAAGACAAGTTTAAAAAAAAAAAAAAGTGTACATAATAAAATGTTTAAAAACTTTTTCAACCCTTAATGTGACATATATTCTGTACAAGTCAACTAAAAAATAAATTAGTTTCAAAAAGAATACAAGAAGGGATGAGAGCAAACATCCTTAAATAAAGCCTACGAATGAATGAAGTCCCTCTTTAGCTTTGTAGCAGAAAGATGAAGGTTTTAAGTCAAAGCTGACTTATATGTGGTAAAGTTCATAAATATATTTATCTTGACAAAACCCCAGTTCCGTCTGAAGAAAGTGTGTCTTTGGGAATTAAGGCAAAGCCTGCAGGGTATACATTATCAATTGGTTTTACTATTGATTCCTTCTCTGATATACACCATCAACTGTTTGAGCTGTATGAAAGTGTGTCCTTTTTCAAATCATGTCCATTCAACTAAAATACTCATAGACTTCAGGCAAGTCGCAGATGTCTATGTTCCAATAATGTTTAGATTTATGTCTATAACAGCTTGTAGGGTCATGGTAGAGTTGGTGCGACATTTTGTATCGACTTCTCCAAAGAAAGCAACCACAGTTTTAGAGAAGAAGAGATATAAAGACTTTTTGTTGACACTGTAAGTTGCCAATCTGCAGAGAAAATTTATCAATCATAATGGCGGCAGACCAAAGTTAACTGCTGGCATACTATTTAGAAAATGTAGCAAGTTTAAATAGAAATGCGCCTGTTTTCATGTCTACTCCATTAAGCTGTCTCAACGACATGTGGCTCCTTCTGACTTACACACTAAAACAAGCTGTTCTTTCCCGGCCACACTTTTTTTTATTTTTTTTTTGTCCTGCTCAATCTATAAAGTAGCAGCCATGTTACATACAGTTGTTGAATAAAATGCATCCACAGTAAATCAAATATAATTGACAATGATATTGAAAAATATTCCCAAACTTTAATGGACTTTTTTTTTTTTTTCATTTCAGGCTGGTGTGAAGGGAAAACTTGGCAGACTTCTTGGGATATTTGAGGTAAGGCTATCAACTGCCTTGCATTGTTACTACAACTTTAAATTCCAACAAATCACGCTGCAGGAAATCCTGCAAAATGCCCTGTCATCATGTCTACAACAGTGCACATGGTAAACTGTTTTAGATAAAATCATTCACAGATTGTGTTCATGGAGTTTATATAAAAACTGATCATTTATTTTCTCTTCCTATTCAGCAGCACAATCAGGACAGAAAGCACAGGACGTACGTCTACACTCTTATTGTGACAGAAACACTGGAGGACTGGGAGGACTCTGTTAACATTGGTATACTTCAATTTTAATTCCCTGTTTGTCACATCAATATAGAATACATTATAATACAAAAATTATTGACTGGACTTCTTTTTTGTATAGCATTTTATAAAGTCAGGTTTTCCATGCATAAAAAGCTCAGTCTAAGTTCAATTTGCTCCAGAATTACTTGCAGATTTTGTGCAGTTTTGCAGAGTAGCAGCCAAGGACTTATTCTGAAGCTAATATTTGGAAATTATGCAGCTGCATTTTGCTTGGGTAGGCTTTGCCAAAGAAAACATCCTGACACTTGTAAAGGGATATGTAAACACTCTGATGTTTTAACATTTAGGATCAGGGTTTCATGTGGCATTTGCATAAAAGTAGAGACAGAGAAGCATGTATGCAGATTTCCTGCTGTGGTCGATCTTTATATCTGATGCCAAATTTATTTTATATCCTCTCTAAGAAAAAGAAGCATATATTGTACTTATCTCATTTACAGCAGATTGTTACTGTTGAAATTGTGATAAATGTTTATTGCAAAACCTTCATCAGACCAAGAACTTTTAGTAATGTTTTCATTGTCAATAGAAAAAGGCTGCAAGTGTGAAAAATATTCCGATGCAAATATTGGAAAAGTGTTTAACGTAAGCACTAGTTGAATTTTTAATCACGTACGTTTGGTGACAACCTGTAAGATGTGATAAATGATTTGGGCAAAGACTCTACATTATGAATATTTTTCTTTTACTTTAGACAAAGCAAATCTGACCACAAGAGATGTGGATATTAACTGGTTTTGTTTTATACCCTATCACATTATTGCATGTCTGTCACAAAAGATGACGTTCGCTGGTACAGAAACTGTACCTTAGTGCTCCCTTGGACCAATTTTATGATTTTACCTTCACAGTTTTCACTTAAAATTAAGGTATTGTGTTTTTAGTTTCAGTCATTTTAAGATAGGATCACAGTTTTTAATCAGCTTGATCATTAGGTCTTGATACCTGCAGCTCTAGAGCAACAAGTGTCTATGTGGCTCTGATAATGTTTTAACTATGAGATATTTAACTCTAACACATAATTGTTTTTTTTTCTGTTTTTGATTTTATTCTTTTGTGCTGTGTCCCCATGAAAAAACTCTGGACCAACCCCAGTCAGAGTTGGTCTAGCTGAGTCAGTGGTTGGTCTAGACCCACCACTGACTCAGCTTATAATTATATAACCTCTTGGTTGCATACACTGTGTATAGATCAGCAAATGTTTAGTCCAGGATGGTCAGGAGATTATAAAGTTTGGAAAAAGGGGAAAAATAAGGTGGTACACTCACTAGAAAAAGTAGTCAGTTTTACAGCATTTATCCCAGTTCACACAATATAACGCAGTAGATCGTCAGAAACGCTAAAAGTTGCAAACATTTTCGGGTTGGCACACATTTTATTTGGTTTATGCCAAATTGCTTTGGAAACTTTCTTTTTTGTTTGGTTTTGATGAACTTTTGCTCTCTTTGGCCAACCAAAAGTGAGCAATTTTCTCCTCTCACCACTGTGTAATTAAAGTCTCTCTGCCTTCTGCGTCAAATAAAATGAAAGGACCTTTTGTGTTTATTTTCTCCCACGCAATGTTTTCTGTTTACAGCCACTGTGCTTTATATTCACTGAGCTCTAAAAACTGTAATTGAAATATACTTTAGTCATTTTTCAAAAAGCAAAATCAGAAGTTATAGAACTTCTGGAGCATTCACGCAGTCAGCAGAACCTGTTACAATTAGAGAACGGTGTAGAAAGGCTGCACTTTCAATGCTCCACAATATCTATATGTTGAAGTTCAGCAGCTGCAGGAAGGAAAAGTTAGAGCAGCTAAACTCCGTCTGCTTTGGTTACAGTTCTCATGCAGGAGAATAGAGTTGGCTGCGGTGAGTGATAACTGGAAAACAACTGGGCACCCCAAACATTCCTGCCCCCCCATCGCTCCCCGTTAACAGGCTGAATCTATTTCTGTGGATGAATGGAGTAAACAATCACAGGCACCTTTAACAGGAGCAGTTAGAAATTATTATGACGAGCTATTCTATTGTCGAGAGACGGGATACATTTCAAATATCGAACACCTTTAAAATAACTGGGGGCACGTTTTTTTTAAAATGTAATTCACATTACATAGTCACACTCAAACTTTTTACTCTGCTTGTTTCTCCTTCTTCTTCCTTTCCACAGGTAGGAAGAGGAAGTGGTTCAAGGTGGAGGATGCCATCAGGGTGCTGCAGAGCCACAAGCCTGTCCACGCAGAGTACCTCTGCAGACTCGCGGACACCTGCAGCCCCTCCTACGGGCCTGTGTGTTGCCCCCGAGCGATGGACAGCAAGGCCCCTCACTATGTTGTTTGCTCAACGCAGGACTCAGAGCTCTTCAACAGATAGGCCTTACAGCTGAGAGTTCCTCTAGAGGACACCGATGGACTATACTGGAGCATTGGTTGCGTTATGAACACAGGTTTTTCCACTTGAACAATATTAATTTTGCAGGAATTAATTAAAAAAAAACAACAAAAAAAAACGTAGTAGCCCTTATAAAGTGCTATGATGCTTTCTGGGTGTATTTTTGGATCATTAAAGCAACAGTTAGCAGCTGACAGATCAAATGCATTCCCCTTTAGGGGTTCAGTTACTGTGAAGTAAAGTTCTTGCCGGGGTCTTACATGTTTGACCTCAGTGTTCCCAGTGTGTTGGTGGTTTCCAGAAGACTGAAACTGGGAAATGTTGGCCTTAACAGGAAGCTCTGTTCCCACTCTGACTCACTGCCAATCATTTCCTGTTGCAAGAGAAGGTGGCAGCCACAAGTGTGTGAATGTTTTAGAACAATTTTATGCATTTTTTCCTCATGACACTCTAGATTGAGTTTTCTTCTTATATGACTTGATTTAAAGTTAGCTTTGTTGCAATAAATGAGTCAATTGTTGCAACAAGCAGGGTTGTTAGTACTCTGTTTAAAACCTGAGAGGTTGCCTTAAATAGCATTGAGATATTATTTATATACATGCACATATATAATATTAAAATGAGCAACAATGAGGTAAAGATGAATAAAGTTTACTCACTGGATAAAATAATGTTAAGTATCATGATGCCTTAGCAAGGATCCCCAGAAGGAAAACAGGTTCACATCTCAGATCACCCAATATATGGAACAGTGGCCTTAAGATGTTTTTCCACACATTCAACCTTTGTTTTACATCATTAACTTGTTGTAGCCAAAAAGATCAATCTTACTCTAATCTGACCAAAGCACACAGTTCAGGTTAAAGTACCTGTAGCACATGGCAACCTCTGCATGTGTGATGGTAAGACGGAAAAGGTTTTAATGGCATGCTTCCCAAACACTCGGGTGCCATGTCTAAAGTGTCTAATTGTTGTTATGAAGGCTTTGGTGACACCAAGATGCCATTGTTTTTTGCAGGTCTCTAATATTGAGCCTCAAATTTTTGTTTTCCCCTTACTGTCCTGCTTACTGTTCATTATGTCAAAATAAATTATTATCCTTTTCCAGCCTTGTTTGTTACAGTTTTAGTTGTATAAAGCATTTTAATCATAACTTTTAACTAACTTTTCAAATATTTTCTTGTGTCTGTAACATGACTTAGTCAGATCAACACACATCTGACCTGGCATGATGACATTGTTTGTTTTCCCTATTTTGAAGGGTGGTTTAGAGAAACTAGCAACTGTGCTCTAGGGGAACAGAAAGTTTTGGATTAAAATCCTAGAAAATCTGATCAACGTAAAAAATAAAAAAATAAAAAGAAGAAGAAAAAAGTAAAGCATAGGTTTGAGAAAACCTTCTGGTGACATTAATTTTATAGGAATTGCCTAACTGTGTGTCACTGGCAGTTTTGTTAAAAACACTTGCTTAATAAAATGTTTTAATCTAAATGCTCCTGATCAGCAGTGATTTACATTAGGCCAACTCCAAGCTACAATGCAACTATTACAATAACAGTATTTTCACTTTTAGTACAAATAACTAAGGCTAGGACAAATTGGAAAAGAAATCTATGAGACTTTATTACATATATTCTTGTAGCTCAAGGGTATCGAAAATAAAACTGTTGTTTGGCTCGTTTTTCAAATGTTAATAGATTCTTGTTTAAAAAATGTGTATTGTAGTTGCATAATTTCCTCAAAATGGGTGGTGAGTGTAATATTAACAGAACCATATTTTCATTAAAATGATCTGTTTCTTGTGTCTGAGCTCATATTTCATAATTGTGATGATGGGTTCCCAAATGGAATAAACATTTCTGCTTAGGACCCCATAAAACCTTGAGTTGCCCTGTTGTTACTATTAGCTGTATCAGTAATGAGAAGGAAACTAACTAGGACAGAAATTCTTTGTTAAGCTTTTTTTTTTTTTTTAGGAGATCTTAAAAAAAGGATCTCCTAAAAATCTTTTATCTTGGCTCTCTTGTATTTAAGTTTAAAAAAAAATGCGTAAGAGTTGAATATTTCTAGAGTATGTTGTAAATGAAACATATAAATACAATATGTTTGATCGTTTATTTGTACTGTCTTCTCAATGAAGCAGAACTCTGTGTTGACAGTAATTATATGAGCCGCCACGGTGAGTGCAGCCGCTCCACCATCCCCTCCACGACCCGCCCATCCGCCGCTTCTCCCACAGCCTGGTCAGGTGTTCGCTTGTTTCCACACGTAAACTTTGCATTTTGATAACTGATCAGCTTCTGTGTCGTGACAAACCCCGTCGAGGACATGTTCAGACGGATACTTCAATTGGTAAGCCTTTGTGAGGTTAATCAATCGGGATCGCTTTTGTTTTGAGCGTAGCGGCTCGTTTTCCCTGGAAGACGCAGGCCCATCTGTGTCTGGTTTCTTGATGGGTGCGCGTGTTTAGTGAAATGACGTACCGCTGATGGGCGGGGCTTGTGTGTGTTTATGGTTCGTGGATTCCTTGTCCGGAGTGCTTCTCAATCTCGTCACGTCGGGGTGGAAACATCAAGCGCCCTTTCCATTTAGATGACACAGCTAGCCATTAGCGCATGCTAACTTGATGTAGTTGAATGATTGTACTGTTGACAGTAATGAAAATAGGTTCTCCGAACAAAATACAGATTTATTTGGCTCTATTGCAGACAGTAGAAACCAGTAAGATGAAAAAGGGACGGTTAATGTTAATACTAAGGCTTAGTTAGCGGTGCTTTAATTCATCAGATGCTAACGCTATCGTTAGCTACAGGCGTTGAAGAAATGCTCTATGAGCATGCAAACAGGCGTTTTAGGTAACTAGGCTTATAAATATATGTATAAACAAACTATATGGTTGGCAGTAGAGTAAGTTGTTGGACTAACGTGCTAAATTGAGCTGAAAAGCCTTCTCATTGGACCACATTAACCACAATGCATTGCTTCCCGCATTGTGTACACTTGCGGCACTTGACTCGCCGACTTAAACTATTAACCATAACTTTATAACCAGTGACAGGTAAAGCGAGAAGCAGAGAGTATGTTATAGTGACATTCGTTAGATTGATATGTGGGGCATATACAATATGAAGCTATATAATACCACAGGCAGTGGTATACTTGGATATTTTTCCATAAATGTGGTTTTAATCTGTTCTCTACGACACGGAAGTTATATTTCCTGATGGCTCTAGCATTGTTCTGCAGGAAAATAAACCTCTCACTGAGCACACAAACCAGTAGGAGATTGTTTTAGTGTTAATACGTGTTCAAATAACACGGTATTTATCACAATGTAAACAACAAAAGACACATAACATGCTCTTTTTGTTTTTATTTTTTTAAAAGAAAGCGTAATACTCATGCTGCTAAAAAAGTAATAAATCATAAAATTATACAGTTTGCCATTCTGGGTCTAATGGAGTAACACTGAGAATCTAACAAGTTATAAACAGAATTTGCTCAAGTTCCAGCTGACCAGCAGTCTGCAGGAACAGATTGTGGAGAGAGGTTGTGCTGCCTCCATAGAGCCAGCAAAAACTGGTCACTTCTATCCTTTTTCTGGCATGTGTATAAGATAAAAATACAAATGCGAATTTTAAGGCTACCTTTTAAAATCATGCTTTAGATTGTTGTTGGTAACTGGCTTGTTCCTATCCACCACTCAGACAAATCTCAGGCTTGGTTTAAAAACTATAAACACAGGTTTAAAGTATACACCTGACCTTTAAATTCTTCAGATTACATTCCAGACCAGCTTAAATAGCACGCAACTGGGATGTGATGTGATTAAGAAGTGAGTCCGGTCCATTGAGACCTAACAATGTAATTTCCTTGAATCAAGGCATCTGCTGCTGATGGCTGGGTGCCTCAGGTCATTTAGCATTAAAGTACAACTCTGTTTTGAAGAAGTAATAAACTCAGCATTAGGTTGTATTTTTGAGGCTGGTTGATGCGTTCTCATCATTTAGAAAAACAAATCTTCACTCCCTTGAGAAAGTATTCACACCCATGTCATGTCACATGTGTTCATATGTAATTTTTGCTCTTCAGCCCAAGTAAAATCCTCTGAGTCTGCAACAAATGCTTCATTCAGCCAGAGAAAACTAATTACTCCACCAGAAGTCATCTAACTAGAGTTTTTTACAGCAACTGTATAAACACACAACCATTGCTACAGTTTAATGGTTTAGATCAAAGCACATCCTCTGAAAGAACGGCACAGTCAAAGGCCAGATCAAGGTCTAATTGAGAATCTGTGGCAAGACTAGAAACATTGTTGGTGATTCATAGTGATCTAAATAAGACTAACCTGTGTTTCCTGTTCTTTAGGATGCTGTTTGTTTTCTAGACCTTTAAGGCTTTTCACAGCACAGCTGGATTAATACTAAGATTAAATTACAGAAGGCACTAGCGGTGTCTTCTTAGTGAAATGTTTTTTATTTTTATTTTTTTCTATTCCCTCACTATTTCTAAACCAAACAGTTACTTTGAACTTTTTAACTGGAACCCGACATGTCAGAACAATAATGTCTGATCAGTCTGGCAATGTCAAGTGAATTTGTCAGGCGACTAAACGATACTGTAGTTTCATTACTGCCTCACGTCACTGCTTTCTGACCTTTGGTCACAACTTCCACCACCTATAAGTGATATTGCTCCATGTTAAATGTTTTAAGGGTGTATTGGGCTAAAAATGTTCATCAGTAAATCCCAGAATCAAATTTTATTTTATGACATTGAACTAACGGTAGTAAAACCTCAAATTTATGATAAGTAGTGTTTTTGATTTGCTGATGACGGTGTCGTGAGAGTATAAGCTTGTTGTTTGTTTTATCTGGATCAAAGGTTGTTCCATGACGCAAACCTTCAATCTGCCTTCAGACAAATTGTCGCTTCTTCAGTCGGCTCCGAACAACAAGGCTTAAAATGTACAATGTATATCACACAGACCTCATTCATTAATGTATTCATTTCCCAACAAAATCCTATTTTAGTACAGAAACTCAGATAGAAAATGACAATGGGCTCAAATGACCCTGATTAAAACGCATAGTTTAATTAGAATATCTCTCACTTTTGGATTAAACTCAGTAGCATAACTTAGAATGCTTAATTTTCTTCCAAATGACCAGAAGAAATATAAATCTACTAAAATGATAAAAATGTTGTCGTTGTTGTTTGTGGAGTTGGAATGATCATCTTCTTGCTGAGTCTACAATTTGTGATTTGGACCCAAAAAGTGCTGCTGCACTTTTGCAACACTGCGAGCTGACAATGTTTGAGCAGAAATGCATCCTCAGAGCATTGTCAGTATTTACAGACTTCATTGTAAAAATATCTAAAGCAGACCATTGTTCCACAATAGTGTTAGAAAGAGAGAATCCCATTTAAAATAGTCTCTGGATCCAACATTTTACTGAGTGAAATTCCTCAAAATGAAAATAGAAAAATCAAAGCAGTAGGTCTTACATGGAAGGGGTGGAGATGTCAGCTCCACTCTTATTGGTCCCTCTGGTAAAAGCTTGAGATTTTTCCCCTTGATTATCAAATCTCTCAACATGTGAGGCGACAAAATAAACTCAAGTCCCTGCCCAGCACTGTTCATCAAAGTTCCTTTTGCCTTTAAATCTCTTAATTATGTTCTCTTGTGTTTCTCGTTTTGGGATGACTGTGGGATGAAGGGAACAGTTGTCTTGCAATCAAAAAGTGGTGAGTTTGAATCCAGCTTAGTGGTTACTTGTCAAGAGACTCTTAACCTGGAGTTGCTTTGACGTGTCGGTATGAATAGAAAAGGCCTCTGACTCCATTTATCTAGCAGCATTCAACACATCTGTGTTATTTCAATGGGGCGTTCCCTTGTCTTTCCCATTTTGAAGCAATTTGAAAGACAAATATCTTTCTGAGTCATATCATATTTATACTCCGGGGGAAAAAGAATATGGATTACTAATTAAAAGTTCTCAGGAACTCAGTTTTTTGAGAGAAGGTAAATGATTAACTATAAAAATGGCTGCTGTGAATTTATTTTCAATAAACTGCTAAGGGGTGGAAGGTGAACATTTTGGCACCAGTGATTTTTTTGAAAACAATACATACATACATATATATAAGTTGGGATGTATTTTCTGTGCAAGATTATGCTACTCTGATTAAAAACAGAAAAATAACTACAGTCACTGCAGCAATAAAATACACAATGCCCCCTACAGGAGATCTTTCCTGCCCACAGCAATCACCATTTACAATAAAATTTAAATTATGTGGAGCTTTATATAGAGCCTACAGACACTGCAGCTCTTCTCTGTGTCAGTCAGGTGATTAAACAAGTAGCATTTATATTAATTCACTCTAGTCAAAGTGTGTGTTTTTGTCTGCAGACTCCTGGGAAGGGAGGCTCCCAGAATGCAGAGTCGGAGAAGCCCACCACTGACCTGAACCACGACCAGACATCCGAGGTAACGTTTTCCTAACATAATGCTGGATCTGAAACTCTCTGAACGGCCCTGATGTGACGTTTTTAGCGTATGATGACGCGTTTCTGTCTCCAGGGCTTCATCTGTCCTCAGTGCATGAAGTCTCACAACTCTGCAGACGAACTCTTCAAACACTATGAGCTGTTCCACGACACTGGAGACCTCCCCGCTCATGTGGCTCCCACGCGGTGAGGCTAGTTTTAACATCTACGGTGACTTGTGAAAGTATTCATGCTTCCTAAACTTTTTCACTTTTTGTCCTTCTCAAAATATTTTTTATTTTGTTGGTATTTTATGTGCCCTGCGACAGTCTGGCGACCTGTCCAGGGTGTACCTCACCTCTCGCCCTGAACGTTAGCTGGAGATAGGCACCAGCACCTCCCGACCCACTAGGGACAAGGGTGTTAGGAAATGGATGGATGGATGGTATTTTATGTGATAGATCCACACAAAGTAGTGTATAATTATGAAATGTAGGGGAAAAAACACACTTTTATTTACTCTGATATCCCTAAATTAAAGCCAGTGCAACCAGTTGCCTTAGTATATAATTTAATTGGTAAATCAACTTGAGATGCATGTAATTTAATCTCTCTATATATGAGGGAAGTGGGGCGTGCTGTGGTGGCGCAGTGGTTTAGCACGCCCCACACTTGGAGGCCCCAGTCCTCGACGCGGACGTCGCGGGCTCGACTCCCGGTCCCGGCGACCCCCGCCGCATGTCCCCCCCCCCGCCAGCCCACCGCCGTGGAAAATGCGAGCCACCAGCGCCGCAAAAAACTCTTCAGAGAAAAAAAAAAAAATATGAGGGAAGCCATTTACAGTACTGTGTGTAGTATTCACACCCATTGAACTATTTCAGATTGTCACAGAGCAGCCATAGTTTTTATTCAGTGATTGAACCAAAGAAGGGCACAATTGTGAAATGGAAGAAGTGATTCATGTTTTCCAAAATCTTTTACTTTTAAAAATGTGTGGCAGTAAATGAACACTGTTCAGAGAGAACCGTCTCCACTGTGAAACGCAGCGGTGGCAGCATCATGCTAAGGGTAGCCAGCGCTACACTGGAACAGTTTGAATCAAAGCTCAATTTTCATTCGTCTATCACATAAAATACATTAAAAGTTCATGGATGTTATGTGACAAAATGTGGAAAAGGTCAAGAGGTCTGAACGCTCTTGCGTGATACTGTAAGGTCAAGCGTCAGCAGCTGACCTCACTGTGGCAGAACATTGTCCTGATCCGTCTCTTTCCTCCCTTCAGTGAAGACCTCACCATGTTGCGGCAGGAGGTTCAGGATCTCCACGCTTCTCTCAAGGTGAGGTTGAAGTTTCAAAGCAGTGAGTGTCGTAGAGCTGTGAGAACATCTGCTGTAAGATCTACTTTTGTCCTCTTTGTTTTTATCAGGAAGAGAGATGGTTCTCTGGAGAACTAAAGAAAGAATTGGACAAAGTTCAAGGACAGCTGAAGCAAGTAAATCCTTTAAGATATTTAGCATAATACAGTAAAGCACTGGCCCTCTGAATACACAACTGTGTGATCAGTAAAGATTCTTTCCTTTGTCTTTCTGCTCCACAGAACGATGGACCGATAAGCGCTGAGGATTCAGGTGGTGAAGCGTTGCGTTCAAAGAACATGTAGAGATGGAGTCTTTGGTCATTTGCCGCTAACATGCTGGATGTTTTTCTTCCTCAGCCCTCGAAAGAAAGTTAGTGGAAGCAGAGACGGAGAAGTTCAACATTAAGCAGATGAAAGACCTGTTTGAGCAGAAGGCGGCGCAGCTGGCCACAGAGATAGTAGGTCAGTGTGGGACTGGGAGACTATGAGGTCAGAGTCTGGGGGTCAGCTAACAAGCTGAAGTTCTGTTTTACTCAACCGCTGTCAACCTCAAAGCTGCCTTTGTGTTGTGTCCACATTTTCTTGAAAGCTGGATGGACATTTTGCTTCCTTTTAAAAAAAATCTCTTTGTTAAGTTTTCTTGAACACACGCTAAAATACAAGTTCCAGTCATACAAATAGATAAATAAATTGAAGTATTTCCTAAAAAATAATAATAATAAAATGTGCGAATACAACCACTCATCTTGTTGAAATAGTATATGAAAGATTGCCACATCACATACCTCTCTTCTTTGTCTTTCATCTCGTTTTACCTTTTCTAGATGAATGTGCTTCGTTATATGCTCTAGACACATTTTCCTACTTTTGTGAAGTTTTTTTAAGACATTTAATTGTTTGATTTCTGAAAAACATCGAATCTGTTAGACCTGAAGTCTCGCTATGACGAGGAGAAAAGCCTGAGGGAGGCTGCCGATCAGAGGGTTTCCAGTTTGAGCGAACAGCTGCAGAGGGAGAAGCAGGAAAATGAGAGACTTCAAACAGAATTGGTGAACACACAAAACTCCTTCTTTTCAGCTTTTGCTTCCAGCCCAGCAGCTCTGATATTCCTCTCTGTCAGCCTCCTGAGTGACCCGGTGTCTCCGCTCTGCCCCCTAGCTGCAGCGGCCGGGAGTGGAGGACGTGGAGGTTCTACAGAAGGAGCTGGTCCAGGTGCAGACGCTCATGGACAGGATGACCCGTGAGCGGGAGGAAGAGTCCGAGCGCCTCAAAAGCCGCTACTCAGAGCTGCAGGCTAACTACACTACCTCAGAGGTTTGGGCACTAAAGCACCACCGCTCACCATTCAGGGAGAGCTTCACATTTCTATTCAGGAAGAGCTGTGAAGTTATTACATCGTATACCACTGCCCCGCACATTCGGCAGCTCTTAATTACCGCCTCGTGAATAATTCAGGGATTTCTTTTCCCAGCATTCTGGAGCAGAGGGGTATTTATAGCTCCATCATGCAGCTTCAGGCTCTGAATCCTTTCTTTTCTCAACTATCAGTTCTATTTTTACCCAAGAACCATATTCTGAATAGATTTTCTCTCTGTCATGATTAACATCACAGTGATGTTAATGGCTGCGTATTGAACCCGTTTTTAGCAGCGAGCAGCGCCTGTTGAGCACATTGAGCTGACAAAACGGCGAACGATACTTTTTACGATGCAAAACTCAAAGATTAACAAATTGTGTCCTGGTCCAATGATGAGTTTACATACACTCATCAATTTTAGGCTCTTATGAATGCATTCAAACAGCTAAATAACAAGTAATCTCAATGAGTTTTTAAAACAAAAGATGGGAATATGAATGGTTTAATGTTAAATAAAGAGGAATTTGTGCTTCGTATGCATGAATCATTAAAAAGACAAAGGCAAAAACAAACACACTAAACCCCTTTTGTGTCAAATACTCCCTTATTTCCATCAGTTTACAAACTGTTTGTCCTCCTGAAACTGAAGCTTGCTGTTGTTTTTTTTTCTGACTTACCTTCTGTCCTCGTGTCTCCTTCCCCTCCCTCCTTCCTGTGCCTCTCACTCACTGTATCCCTTCGATACACAAGATTCAAAAACTGGAGGTAAAACCGGTCGATTCAAGTTGGTCACCAATTTAATTTAACCTTTAGGAGTTTTACTTTTTGAATGCAGATTTTTCTGGTGTCCAACCAGTGTGAAACTTCTTTTCAAGCATTTTTTGTGCAACCATTTGCTTTTAATTGCTTTGCATTTAATTTTTTCCATCCCTTCTTCACTGTAGTTTATTGAATACACACTTAAGGACTTTTGGCAAGACTCTTAACACAGGTCTGCTGACTGCAGATGACCATATCCCAACTAAAAGCCGAGCTGGAGAAGGGTCCACAGGAAGCTGCTGTCTACACGCAACAAATCCACGAGCTGCAAGGAAATCTCAATAATTTGCAGCAACAATGTCAGGTAATATTTACACAGCAGTGGAAGGAAACATCCATTACAGTCAGGTGATCCTGAACAAACAGCTGCTGCTGGAAATGTGTGGGATTTTACTTTTCCACCAGTTACTCTCACAAGCTGTACCAGCGGCCATCTTGTTGTCTGTGAGCAACTCAATGTCGAGATGTCACTAGCCACCTTTAGCAACAGATGCTTGCTGACAAATTTTACGGTGAGCACTATTATTAAACCAGCAGGGGGTGATAGTTGGTTGCCATCCTTGTCAGTCAGTGTGAAATATAACCACAGCCAGGTAATGTGACTGGTGCAATGGGAGGAGAAGAATGTAGTGCAGAGATTTAAGTGTCACTCATCGGGCTCAGATGTGGTCTCACGGCAGGCAGAGAAGGTGTTTGTTTACAGATAGCAGAGGGATTACAGTGGTGGATCCTCCAGTCTGGTGTCCTGTTTCTTCTGACAGTACATAGGTTTATTAGAGGCCAGTTGAGCAACCATCAGGAGGCTAATCGGTCTCTAAATCTAACCATGAGAAAAGGAGACGCACCAAAGTAGACTTTAAGAGTTGAACTAAAGATGAGGGTTAAAAAAAAGAAAAGCACAAGTTGTCCGTTCGACTTGTTGGATTTCTACTGCTGAATCCGTGTGTCCTGTTACAGTCTGAGGTTGGCCGCCCACGTCGTCGTCACCAGCGTTTTCTTCTCTATGACTCTGTTATCGAGCTTGCTGCCAGAACCCGGGCCGTGAAAAGAGCCGCACTTCAGTCCGGCCTCATGACTGTTCCTTTCCGTTGCTCCTATCGCACAGGCTGTGGGAGTTCACGAGGCGCTACATCAAAGTGTTTTAACTATAGACGTTTTTCTTTTAGCATGTTTCTTATTTGCATAAGTATTCTTCCAAAATATTAAAATCTGCCCTCCTCCATTTAATGCCACAATGTTATTTTGTTTAGGTGCTTGTTAGTTTGCAGGTTTCCATGTCACTGTATGTGTTTGTATGTAAAAATGTCAGAGGTTGACAAATGGGGTGAAGTTATCTCAGGATACTGAAGCAAGAGAAAACATCTCATTATCTCAGCATGTAGTGAGATACTGAAACTGTTTTCACTAAATCAAGCTCTTGTTATCCCGACAAGTCAATCTTAACATCCCATTATCTTGACATGAGATGATATTTAGATAGATGGATAACTATATTCCCCCCCGAAAAAGAAAACAAGCTCAGTCTCATTATTTTTCTGTAGTTGTTTCTTAAACGTATTTTGACAAGACAAGAACTCATGGTTTTGTCATTGTGATATAATAACAATTAACTGACTGTATCAACAAGCTCATGGTCTTGTTTTCTTTATATAACAAGTTTGTTATTAAAGGTTGAGATTTAATAATAAGAGAAGTGTGATGACGTGAGCTCAAGGTCTCATTTCTCAATGTATTTGAAACTGTTTCCAGGACAACAGAGGCACAAAATTTTTTTATCCTGATTTGAAGCTATTATAAAACGCAACAAAACAAGCTCAAGATTTTGTCATCCCCTCTTAAGGAGATCAACCATCTGCATTAAGACAACATGATAAAAACAAGATGAATGAAATATTGGTTTCTGAGTTGCATTCTGACAGTTTAGAATCTTTTAATGCTTATAGAAACAATAACACTAAAAAGATACACAATGAACACCTTTTGTTCTTACATGTCAGAAACTGGCTGACTATTGTATGAAATAGTTAGGATTTGTTGGAAAAACAGGAAATGTGTAGGAGCTGTGAATAAAAGACAAAGGTGTTAGGATCTACTGCGACATCATTCCTGTCAGGCCAACCACAAGAAACACAGTCTTACTTATGTTTCTCCTCAGAAGGCTCATAACAACGCATTCTGTTTTTTTTTTTTCCTAGAGTCTCTCTGAGAAACTTGTGCGTAAGGAGAAGGAGCTTCAAGGAGTGGAGGACACTCTGGGAGCCGAGAAAGCCGCCAAGAAGGGCGTCCAGGACAGCCTGAGGGAGCGGGACTCGGAAGTCCAGGAGCTCCAGGCTCGAGCCGCAGGGACTGAAGCTTCCCTTCAGAGGGCCCAGGCCGAACTGGCGGAGAGGGCCGAGGAGGCGGCCAAGCTGAGGAGCGAGATAGTAGAGCTGGAGGTGAAACACGCAGAGCTGAAGGTGGAGAGGAAGCAGCTGGAGCATCAGAGGGAGGAAAAAGAAAGCCAAGGTGCCCAGCAGCAGACAGAGATCAGCCAGGTGAGATCAATAGCATGCAGAACAAAAGCTGTGTGCAGACAGATAAAAAAAAAAACCCCAAAAAACTGAGTCATTCAGATCGAAGCTCAGCTCACGTAGCACTCGTTAATTGTCATGTCCTATATGTTGAGACAGAGTCCCCTTTATCCACTCAGACTGCATTATTGGACAAACTCAGCGTTTGAGTCGCAGTTATGCAGAACAAAAAGGCTCAGGTTCTAGAGGTGCAAGTATGTTTTTCTCTCCATTTCTAATATTTCTGTCTTGTGTTTTCACACTTCCTGGTGCCCCTGCAGCTGCATGCCAAACTGCTGGAGGCTGAGCGGCAGGTAGGCGAGCTGCAGGGCCGTCTGAAGGAGCAGAGGCAGCTGTCTGGAGAGAAACTGAAGGACAGAGAGCAGCAAGCGGCCGACCTCCAGTTCAAGCTCTCCCGAACTGAAGAACAGGTGGGAATGTGAAACTTTCCTGCATGATTTATTCTTATTAGTCGATCAGGGGAATACTACTTGAACTTAAAATTGCATATTTTTGGGAGCAAAACAGGAGAAAATAAACAAACATTCACTGTGTTTCACTTCAGCTAAAGGAGAGCTGCAGTAAGAACTCGGACCTGCAGCACCAGCTGGAGAAAGCCAAGCAGCAGCACCAGGAGCTTCAGGCGCTGCAGCAAAACACCAACGGCAAACTGCGGGAGGCACAGGTACTGCACAACAACACACTCTCGTCTGGCACTGGAAGGCCAAGAGAAATCAGTTCTATTTCATCCCTACTGACCGCCAGAGGGCGGTGCTGAAAGCACTGAATATTCCCTTCGCGCATGCGCCGTTCGAGCAATAATCTCAACAGAGTCACACCTGTGACACATCGGATATCAGTCAGAGGCTATATAGCATGACGTCATCCGAGGCTCTGTTCCTTTTTTCTTCTCGCGTGCGGTTCGCTTTGTATGGCATCAGCCTTTTGGCTTTCTGGATCTTTTCACCGTCGTTGGACGCCCGACTGCCTGTTGGCCGGAGTAGCGGTGTACCGCCCTCCTAGGGCTGCGACGGATCTTCATTCCAGGTACTGTTTGTTGGTGATGACAGCGTTTACGCCTCCTCTCCCAATTCTCAGCTTATAACCACTGTGTTTGTACACATGCTGGAGCTTTGCTAACGGTGTTAGCCTTTCTCAGTTGACGTTTCGCTTTAATTGGTGACGGTAGCGTCTCTCCCCCCTCTCCCAATTTTAGCCGACCCTATAAGCAATTTATTACTTTGATTGGTGAAGGGAACCCTTCTTGCCCCTCTCCCAATTTTATTTGGATTTTCGCCCTGTCCGAACGTGGCTGCCGGCGTTTTTTATTATTATTATTATTATTATTATTATTATTATTATTATTATTATTATTCTCCTCAGCTTTTTGCTATGGAGAATAGCAAAAAGCTATTTTCCATAGCGTGAGAACGTGACGCTGCCGTCACGTTCTCACGGCGGAGAACGTGACGGCAGCGTTCTCCGCCCCCTCTCCCACTTTCAGTCGATCTTGTCGATCGTAGCTTTGTGTTCTGCTCTTTTATTGTTATTGGTGACGGCAGCGTTCTCCGCCCCCTCTCCCACTCTTGATTTGATTTTTATCCTATGCTGGACGTAGCTGGACCGCGTCTGCCTGTGGTTGGTCCGTTGTTTTCTGTAATTGGTGAAGGTGGCGTCTCGCCCCCTCTCCCACTTTCAGCCGATCTGTGATCGTAGTTTTGTGTTGGGTTCACCTGACTTTGTTTGGTGCTTTAATTGGTGACGGCAGCGTTTTCGCCCCCTCTCCCAATTTAAGCAAACCTCCTGTTCAGGGTTCTGGGTTGGGCTATGTGTTGCCCCTCTGTGGTTATTTAATTGGTGACGGCAGCGTTTTCGCCCCCTCTCCCAGTTTTATTTTTCCGTCCTTTATGCTGGACATAGCTGGCTGTGTCAGCCCCTTTTATTGTGATTGGTGACGGTTCTCCGCCCCCTCTCCCAATCATAGTCTGCTCTGTCTGCCTGTGGTGAGGCTCACTCCAGGTTTTGACATGTATAGCTCCCCTGCTGTGCGGATTGCGGGGCTGTGCTTCAGGCAGATGATGGTCCAGACCTGTGCCCTGCCTGCCTCGGGCATGATCACCTGGTTGAGGCCCGGTCAGACAATCCCTGCATGACCTGCAGGTACATGCAACATCCAGTGAAAGTGGCTCAACTGGCCCAGTTATGCCCCGAGTGTGGCAATGACCTTCCACCTTCCGGGCAGGTGGCCACTACTAGGCGCTCTAAGCGCAGGACTGAGGCCACAACCTCTGTGGCTCCCCCTAGGAAGGGGTGAGCTAAGTCTGACCAGGGTCTTTCCACAAGGGTTGCGCAATTGTCTGCAGAGTTGGCGGGGATGAAATCCCTTTTTCAGGCACCTCAGGTGGATGCTCCCATGACTGGGTTCCCTTCCCCACCTTTGCTGGAATTAGCTGTGGTGGAGGATGTGCTGTCTTTGGCTGCCTCTGCCTCTCACTTTGGGAATGTAGAGGAGGAGGCACAGATGTCTCGTGCTTCGGAGACTGGCTCATGCTCTTCATCTCAGAGTGCGACTAGTGACAGCTGCTACTGAATGTCCCACAAGTGGCGGAGTCCGCTCCTGGCAGTGCCTCTTTCAGACGCGGACGAGCCCTTCCTCCCTTTTCTGTCCCTCCATCAGAGGAGTATCTCAGGGAGTTGCATGGTTGTTGGCGGGACCCTGGAGCCTTTTCACGTCTCTCCACCGATGGTTGGGTGTTGGCATGAGTCGGTTAAGGCAGACGTCGATCTCATGCCTGCGGTTGAACCTGCTGTTGCCTCGCTCATGGTGTCCCCAGATGAAGCCCTATGTGCTGATGTTCGGTGCCCGCGGGCTCAATGTCGTATTACAGATGGCTTCCTCTGTAAAGCGTATACTGCCAGAGCACGTTCCGGCCGCCTTGGCAATTCCTTGGCGCACCTCATGTTTACCCTTTTTGCATCCCTTCAGGATACCAGTGGGGCAGATACAGCTATTGGCTTAGCGATGCAGCGCTTCAGGCCCTTGCATTGATGACCAGAGAGCTTGGACGTGTGATGTCTTTTCTAGTCCAGGCTCGCCGACCGGTCTGGCTGGCTCAGTCCACATTGACTGAAACACGCTGCAGAACCCTCCGCAGCGTTCCTGTGGTGCCAGGGGAGTTATTCGGCTCTGCTGCCTTGTAAGCGCTGCGACAAACTGTTCAGGCACGGCAGCCTAGACAACAGCTCTCAGGCCTCAGCGGAGGTATGCCCTCTTCTCCTCATAATCCGAGGCGCCCGTCAGCTGGCCCCGGCATTCGGCCGCCGCCTCGGGGTTGTGATCAGCCTGGTGGGTTTAATCCTCGTGCGGTACAGCAGAGACCCAGCAGGGACTTTCGTGTGCCTGTCCGTCAACCAGGCAGGCACACCCGGGCCACAGACTTTGGCCGCCGCCGCCCCCCCGACACCTCTACGGGTCTTGGGGAGAGAAAGTGAGGCCGCCAGGCCAGCCGTCTGATATTTTTCTCATCAGCAGCTCAGTTACTGGGCTGCTCTTGCTATGGATCCATGGGTGGTTGCTGCTCTGACCCATGGTTACCGGCTACAGTTCCGACGGCGACATCGCATCTCACACCGGGTCAGGGTGACCATCATCACCAACCCGGTGACAGCTCAAGTCTTGGACCAGGAGCTTCCGCCCTCCTGGCCAAGGGTCCAATCGAGGCAGTGGATCCTCTGCAGCACCCCCGGGGCTACTATTCAACATATTTCCTTGTACTGAAAGAGACAGGCGAATTTTGTCCCGTGTTAGATCTCAGGGGACTCAATGAGTATTTAAAGGTCCTGCCATTTCACATGCTCACGACGGCAGAGGTTCTTCGGGCTGTTTACGTCAATCGGCCTTATAGATGCATACTTTCATGTACCTGTTGCGGCGGAACATTGCCTCTTTCTCAGGTTTGCCTATCGGGGTCGCCACTGGCAGTTTTGTGTGCTCCTGTTCGACCTCTCCCTTTCCCCGAGGGTGTTCACTCGGTGCGTGAAGGCAGCCCTCTCTCCTCTGCAGGCCCGTGGCATATAGGTTCTGCCATACCTCAACGATTGGCTTCTCTACGCCCCGTCTCGAGAGCATGCATATCTTGCGATACGAGTCGCCTGCTCGCTCATGTGCCCCGGTTGGGCCTCAAGATGAACTTGGAGGAGAGCTGTTTGATTCCTTTGCAGGGAACCACTTTTCGTGGAGTGCTTTTGGATTCTCCCTCCATGACAGCCTGCCCTTCTGTCCAGAGGGTGGATGACATTCTCCAGGTGGTGAGTCGATTCAAGCTGGGCAGGCAGCTTCCTTAGATCGCCTTCCTGCAGCTGCTGGGCAGACTACCATCGGTTACTCGGGTCATGCCCTTAGGCCTGCTGTCACTGCGCCCTTTGTAGGGGTGGATCAACAGCTGGCGCCTGGATGCCACGCTACACAGGCATCGCAAACTTGTGTTAACGTGGCCATGTCTTCGTGCCCTGAGTCCATGGAAAGACGGGGCCTACTTGTCCATGGGGGTGGCTGTGTGTTGCAGAGAGATGGTCACGACGGATGCCAGCTCCATGAGATGGGGCGCTGTGTGGCAACACCGGGCGGTTCAGGGTCACTAGTGTCCACAGGATCACTCCAAGCATATAAATGTGCTGGAGCTACATGCTGTGCATTTGGCTCTCAGGCACTTTTTGCCCCACCTGGAGGGGAGACATGTCCTGGTTCGGTCAGACAACACCTCTGTTTTCTTCCATGAACCACCAAGGTGGTACCAGGCCAACGCAGCTTCTGAAGGAATCCAGGAATCGCCTGGAATGGGCGGCTGTTCACCTACCCACCTTGCAGGCGGTGTACTTGCCAGGGCTGCACAGGTGCATCCCTTTCCCAACAGGCACCAGCTCCGTGAGAGTGGCCCCTCCATACCGACATAGTCCGCCTGATCTGGGACCTTTTTGATCAAGCAGAGGTCGACCTGTTCGCCACAGAGGAGTCAACTCATTGTCCTCTATGGTTTCCTCTTACAGGGGCCGCAGGTGCACTGGGCCAGGACGCCTTGGCCCATCCGTGGCCCAGGGTCCTCCTATATGCCTTTCTGCCCCTTTACCTGATTTGGCCGACTCTTCGGAGAGTTCTCGAGGAGGGTCACAGGATGTTGCTGGTAGCTCCGTATTGGCCAGCACGGCCATGGTTCCCACATCTACGGCGTCTGTGTCACGGTATCCCATGGTTTCTTCCGACCAGGAGGGATTTACTGTCTCTTGCGTGGTGCTCACCAACGGTTCTGCAAGCACCAGTTTGGGACCTGCCCTTGGTTCTCTATGCGACCCTCCGTTTGAGCCTTGGCTCAGGCGGACCTCAAATGGTTGTCATGCCGGACTGCCTTTTTGTTGGCTATTGTCTCTGCTATTGTCAGTGAGCTACATGCTCTTCCTGTCAGCCCGTCATGTCTCAGATGGAGTTCAGATGGGTCCGGTGTTACCTTGTGGCCAAACCCGGCGTTTCTCCCTAAAGTGTTTTCTCACTCTCCTTGTAATCAACCGTTGAGATTGGCACGTTTTCATCCTATGTCAGGGGAAGCTGGCAATAGTTCTGGGTTGCTGCGCCCAGTGGGGGCACTGGAGGCATATTTTGCAGCCTCTGCTGCTATAAGACGCTCAGACCAGCTGTTCTTGTGTTATGGGGGCCCTAGATTAGGTTGTTCTCTGTCCACACAGCGTCTCTCCCATTGGATTGTGGATGTTATCTGCCACGCCTACGCTGCAGGGCACCGTCCCCGGCCAGCCGGCGTGGAGGCACACTCTCCCAGGAGCGTTTCCACTTCCTGGGCAGCCTTGGGAGGAGTTCCACTGGAAGCTATATGTGCTGCTGCATCATGAGCTTCTCCGAGCACTTTCACTAGATTTTGTAATGTGAATGTGGTGTCCTCTCATCCTCTAGACCAGGTTTTTTACGAGGGTCCTCTGGGCCTTTTCAGTGAGGTATGTCCTCAGGATTCCTCGTGACATCGCTGGTATTAGTCATTCAGTGCTTTCAGCACCGCCCTCTGACGGTCAGTAGGGATGAAATAGAACGAAAGTTACGTATGCAACTACGGTTCTATGAATCCCGGATGACCGCCAGAGATTCTCTGTCACTCTCTGTCGCTTTCGCGAGAAGATTCTGTAGGAACAGAGCCTCGGATGACGTCATGCTATATAGCCTCTGACTGATATCCGATGTGTCACAGGTGTGACTCTGTTGATATTATTGCTCGAACGGTGCATGCGCGAAGGGAATATTCAGTGCTTTCAGCACCGCTCTCTGGCGGTCATCCAGGATTCATAGAACCGTAGTTACATACGTAACTTTCGATTTTTATTCACAGTGCCAAAGTAATAACATCAGTTGCTCTTGTTCACATTTTGTCACTATATGAACACAGACGACGGTTTTATTTGGGGTTTTATGGTCGACCAACAAGCTACAGTTCTTACTTTTAAAGTGGAAAGGAAAGGATTCAATTACAGGAATGGCATCCGTTTGTTTTCAGCCCCTTTGATTTAAAACTTTTAAAACAAATAAAACAGCAACATGTAGAGCCTGACATTTTTACCCATTCTTCTTCGCATTTTATGTTGAGCTCAGTCTGACTGAAAATGTCTGAATATATTTGAAAAATTGTCTTCAGGGAGGCTTTCTGTCAAGTTGGATTTAGGTCTGGACTTTCATTAGGCCATTCTAACACACGAATATACATGATATAAACGAGACCATCGGAGTTTAGCTCCTGCTCTGTGTTTTGTGTTGTCGCCCTGCGGGAAACTAAACCTGTGCCTCAGTTTCAACTCTCAAATCCCCACAGCATGACACTTCAGCAGCAGAACTAAATATAAAATGTTTTCTTGCATCGTTCTGCAGAATGACTTGGAGCAGGTGCTGCGTCAGATTGGGGACAAAGACCAGAAGATCCAGAACCTGGAGGCTCTGCTTCAGAAGAGTAAAGACACTGTGAGCCAGCTGGAAGCGGAGAGAGACGATCTGTGTGCCAAAATCCAGGCTGGGGAGGGAGAGACAGCGCTCCTCAACCAGCTGAAAGAGAAGAACCATGCACTGCATGAACAGGTGGAGGCCCGCGCACTCTGCACTCCTCTGTGGTTCTTCCTATTCATAATTGTATCATGATGTTCTATACGTTTCTGTGCTTATGTCATACGTGCTATATTATGTTAATGCCTGGAGCCATACAAATGCCAGTAAATCAAAATCTTTGATATATTTTTTTCTAGGGCTGTAACTAACAATTATTTTAGTAATCCATTTATTCAATCAATTTTTCTGATTATTGATCAGATAGAAAATTGGTAAATTATGTCGATTTTTCTTTTAACCCCTTCAAATAAGAAAATAAACATTTTAAAATGCAACAACATAGCAATGCTTTAGTGTACACTTGATCATTTGCAGCAAACGACGCATCTGCAACAAAAAAAAAATCGTTCTAACATCAACATGTAAAAAGCTCAACCCGTTCTGTTTGACTTAACATTGTTAGACTGATCTGTTCATTTATTTTTTTTTGATTAACCGATTAATAATTGGATTAAAAAGGTACTTAAGGAATTTTTTTCATACAATTTGAACCAGATGAAGCTTAAACTGTTACTTGTGGAGTTCTGGGTACAGGTTTGGCTTTATTACTGCTCTGAGGGTGTTCTTATCGTTAACTCCAGTTAACGATTAATCGATTATTAAGTCAGTTGACGATTACTTCAGTAATCCGCTCATCACGAGTGATCCGATTAATCGCTTCGGCCCTAATTGTTTCATACGGGACTTTTAAAGGTTGCGCAGTTGACGGACAAGCTCAAGAACCAATCGGAGAGCAACAAGCAGGCTCAGGACAACCTTCACAAGCAGGTCCAGGAGCAGAAGACTCAGCTGCGTTCAGCCCAGGACCGAGCGCAGACCCTGGAGACGTCCGTCACCGAGCTCACTGCCCAGCTCACCGACAGCAAAGAGAAAGTATCCCAGCTGGACGCTCAGGTACGTCTGTCACTCGAACGCAGGTGGTTTTAACTCAAAACTTCAACCAGTGTGCTGTCCTGTTGGACTAACAAGTTTTTCATTGGTTTATTTTCCTTTAGCTGAAGGCCAAAACAGAGCTGCTTCTGTCTGCAGAGGCGGCCAAGGCTGCACAGAAGGCCAACCTGGAGAACAGCCTGGAGGCGTCTCAGCATGCTCTGCAGGACAAACAGCAGGTGAGATTTTTCTTTGTGCTGATTATTTAATTATTTTTTTTAATTTCTATGCTAAAATCCAACTGCTTTACCCCTTTCTGTTTCCTGAAACAGTTGCTTCTTGAGTTTTCTGCGATGTTTTCTGTCTTTCCGCTCTGGATTTCCATATAACCGCCTTCTAATGTCCGTGATGTGTCGTACAGGAGCTGAGCGAAGCTCAGAAGAGGCTGGAGGATCAGGCCCAGAGGCTCAGAGATAGACAGGAGCAGACTGCCCAGCTGGAGAGCAGCCTGAAGGAATGTAAAGACAAACTACTGGCCTCAGAGCAGCGGGTGGAGCAGCTGGAAGGGCTCAGCAAGGTTTGTATTAGAAACACGATCGCAACCATTGGCGGCGAACGCTTAAAAATCAACACTTTGATTTGAACAGAAACTGGAGTCTCAGGCGGCGGAGGTGCAGACTGCGAGAGATCAGCTCCAGCTGGAGGTGCAGAAGCTGCAGAAGGAAAGTTCAGAGGTGAAACAGAAAGCAAAGGAGCTGCAGCGCTCCCTGGAAACAGAAAAGGAAGGGTGAGCTCAGTAGAAACGCATTGTAGCTTCACATCTATGAAGGCTTTTCTAAACGTTTGGCTTCTTTGACGGCTCTGGTTTGTTTTTCTACACTTAGAACGAAAAGTCTGCATGAGGAGCTGCAGAAAAAGGCTGCAGCTGCGAGTGGCGTGCAGCAGCAGCTGAAGCGCTGTGAGCAGGAAATGGTGGCTCTGAAGGTGAACCTGGACAAGGTGACCCAGGAGGGACAGAGTCAGCAAGCGGAGCTGAGCAAGAAGGCTCAGAGTCTGGCTGCGGAGCTGCAGAAGGCCCAGCAGGAGAAAGAGGCGCAGAGGAAGGAGCTCGGAGTGACTCAGGAGAGCCTGCAGAAGACCAACAAGGCTCTGAAGGAGAGTCAGAATCAGATGGAGGCCGACAGGAAGAACCATAAATCAGCCATGGAGGACAAGGTGGGTTTGACCTTCAACCTGGATCAAATAAATAACCACTCTTTTATAAAAAAAAACAGAAACTGAAAGCAATGTTGTGCTCTTATCTTCAGGACAAGTCTATTGAAAAGACAAGAAAGGAGCTTTTGAAAACTAACGAGGCCATCACTAAGAAAATGAACGAATCGAAGGAGCAGCTGGAGCAAATGAGAGAGGTAATGCTCTGAGAAAGCAGCCGAGCTTCACTGTTTCAGGTTTTACTCGTAAGTGATTCCTCAAATGTCAGGCAGAGAAAACGTTGAAGGCGCAGCTCACGTCATTTGGGCAGCAGCACTCAAAGACTCAGGGGACGCTGAAGGCAAAGGAGGAAGAGTTGAAGAATTTGCAGGAGCAGCTGAAGACAGTTCGGGGTTCCATGGAGGAGGAGGCAAAGAGGCTGAGCAGCCAAGTGGCAGAGCTGCAGGAAGCAGCTGTCAAGACGGTGAGGATCTTCTGTATCGTCGACGAGCAGCTTTGAAATAACGCACAGGATGATCCGAGCATACGTTTGTTTGATTCTCCTCCCCAGGCAGAGAAGGAGAGGGAACTGGCGGCTCGGGTGTCGGAGCTCAGCCAGGACCTGACCGCTGAGAGGAGCCGGGCAGCGGAGCTGCAACAGTCCCAGCAGCAAAGCCAGGAAAAACTCTCAAAGCTTCAGTCTGACTTTTACGGCAAAGACTCTGAGGTTTCCTCTCTGCGTCAAGACCTAAAGGTACAAAAATCACAAGATGCAAACCAGGTTCACAGTGTCCAGCAGAAAAAGAACTCCTTTTAACATTTTCAGCTATTTTCTGTATTTCAGAGGAATTTTATATGTTGAATTCAAATTGTGTACTTCCATTTGAGTCTCAACTACTTCTAAAAACAGCCCATGCTCTTAAAAAACCCACCCAGCTGTTTTTTTGGCATCAAGTTTAATGTTTGTTGGTTTCAAAAAGGTCCCGTTTGCTGAGTCACATTCAATGGGCACTCTGTCATTACCTAGCAACCTCAGCCAAGCCGAGCCCTGTTACCTATTTGGTCAGCTGGTTTTACCACCATACAATGGCTGCTGGAAAACACAAGTGTTTCGTTGACTTACCATCCAGAAACCATTTGCTGTATTTGTGTTGGTAGTGCAGGAGGCTCCACTTCTGCTTTTCAAACATGTACGGTTGTATAAATGCACATCTGTTTGCAGTCATTTTCACATGCCAGTATAAACATTAAGTTCGCGGCGTGGCCAACGGCAGCTTATTTAGATTTAAAGTGACAGGAGGCCCTAAAACAGCTGGTTCTGAAAGGAGCTCAAAATATGCAGACCTGAGCAGATTAAAATCTCATTGTCTAAGAATGATTTTGTGGTTAGACTTATCCTAACCTATTCAAGAAAGCATGATAGGTTGTCTTTTTTTAAAAAAAAAAATAAAAAAATACATTTAAGGTCCTCGTTGTGACGTGACAAATTGTGAATACTTTTCTGAGGTCTTGCACAAACTAAGAGATGTTTTGTGTCTCCAGAGCTCAGAAGAGAAGCTGAGCATGGCTCAGGAGGAGCTGGCTGCCAATCGGACGCATCAGAAGGCTTTAGAGGCTCAGGTCCAGGAACTGAAGGCGGCCCGGTCCGCACAGGAGCAAGAACTCTCCAAACGGCACCAGAAGCTCCAGCAGCAGGAACAAACCCTGAAGGAGCTGCTAAAGCAAGAGGTCGGTCGAAGGGTTTGAACAGCAATGTTCACGATTGTGTTGTCATAATTTGCTAAGCGTGTGAGAACTGACGCAGGGTCAAGTTAAAGAGGAACTGCAGAAGGAGAGAACCACGGCGGAGGAGCTGAACAAAGCCAAGAGCGCGCTGGAAAAGAACAGCAACAAACTGACCTCTGACCTGAAAACGCTGGCGGAGAAAAGTGAGAAGGTGGGTCAGCTCTTCATGACCTCTGCGACGTTTTAAACTCATCATCAGTTCAACTTAGGAGTCAGCGGGTTCAACCGGGTCTGGATTTTTTTTTTTTTTTTTTAAACCAGTACACTATTTGTGTTTCCATGCAAAGTGATGTCAGCCCATCCAGGCTGCCATTTTGCTTGACAAGCATGTTTTATCACTTTGAATTGAGGTCAACTCTATGAGAAAATATTAGGGCTACTCTAAAGGTTTTTTCTTTTTTGTATGACCAGAATAAACAACAATAGAGTCGAAATAATACCAGAATAAAGCCATAATATTAGGAGAAAGAAGGAGTAATCTTATGAGAACTTTTACACAAAAAGTAGAAAGTTAAAATCAGCAATGTTGAGCATCTTGTGACGTTATACTTTGGCATAAGTTTTACTGATAAGGAAATACGTAATCTTTTACCACATCAGTATCAAATTATCAGTAACAGGACTTTGAAATGATTATGCAAACAAATCAGTATTTTGAAGAAGGAACCACACGGACTGAACTGCGCTGCTCACACCAGCCTGCAATAACTCTAAAATTACGATTTTACGAAGAAATCAGCACTTTCTTCTTTGATTTCCAATTTTGACTTCCAATGATTCACTTGCTGCTAAAGAGCCCCCGGTGGTTGAAGAAAAATCCACAGAAAAGTTGCACCGGGCTACAAGCCGCACGGTTCAAAGTGTGGGAAAAAAGTAGCGGCTCATAGTCCGGAAAATACTGTAAACAAAAATGATCACGCCTGAAGGGATGATTAAAATCAAAGTCACCTTTTGAAAATATCTATCTATTTTTTTTTTTAGAAAAGAAAGTGAAAAAAATTATTAAAATCGGATATGTTATGAAAAATATTTTTTTTTTCTAGTGGAAAGCCATTTGAGTATGACTGGAGAAACACTTTATAAATCCAGTCCATTTACTATTTATTTTCATAAACACATGTGATCTTTTGTTGAAAGCACCTGAAGCTTTGTTAATAATCCCTCCTTAGGAACTAGGAGAGTTGCAGGAAGCCAAGCAGCTGCTGATCCAGCAGAAACTGGAGCTGCAGGGTCAAGTGGAGGCCGTGCAGGGGGCACTAAAGGAGGAGCAGAAGGAGCACCAGGTCACCAAGGACAACAGGAGCAAGCGAGAGGAGCAGCTCCTCGTCCAGACAAAGGAAGTCCAGGATCAACTCGTAAGCCCCCCTCCACGTGAATGCCTCTAATCCCCTCGCCGCCTCTTCTCCTAGCGATCCGTTCCTCTGTTTTCGTTCTGCAGGCGGCGGAGAGGAGAGCCAGAGAGGAGCAGGTGAAGCGCGGGGAGGAGGCTGAAGCTAAGCTGAGCGTCCAGGTCACGGCCCTGAATGAAAACGTGGCCACGCTGAAGAGGGAGTGGCAGAGCAGCCAGCGGAGAGTCGGCGAGCTGGAGAAGCAGACGGATGAGCTGAGAGGGGAGATCGCTGTGCTGGAGGCTACGGTCCAGAACAACCAGGACGAACGGCGGGCTCTTCTGGAGAGGTCAGTGGACTCTTGGACAAAGAAAGTTGTTTTAGTCAGACTTTGAGAATACAAACATGAGAGGAACGCTTGGAGAGACGATCTAATTTTTGGTAAACGGCTCTGCAGAGACTAGTTGCACAGCACAGTGAGGGCTAAACTTCATAAAAAGTGGATTTAAATCTGTCCTAATTAGATTCCTCAGAAAATGAGGAGAAATCAAAAGAAAAAACCTCTCATCCCTCCAAGAAGCATACACTCCCATTAGTGATCTGTGCCGTTTGCCCTGCAGGTGCGTTGCAGGTGAAGGAGAGATCGAGAAGCTCCAGGCCAAAGTGGTGGAGCTCCGGAGGAAGCTGGACGACACCACGGCGGCCATGCAGGAGCTCGGCAGAGAGAACCAGTCGCTCCAGGTGAGCTGGCTGCGCTGCACTTGCCGCTCACAGGCGGGTTGATCACGTTGCTCCCTGAGTGTGACTGCTGCTGTCGTCGCCCGCAGATCAAACAGTCGCAGAGTCTGACCAGAAAGTGGGCGGAGGACCATGAAGTCCAGAACTGCATGGCCTGTGGGAAAGGCTTCACCGTCACGGTCAGGAAGGTGAGCTCCTCATTGTTCCCAGCGAGAGACGCGTTTTGCTTCCTGTTTGTCTTTACTACGTGCCCGTCATTTCCCTCCCTCCTTCCTTCTCTGAATCCGCAGCACCACTGTCGACACTGCGGGAACATCTTCTGCGGCGAGTGTTCAGCGAGGAGCGCCCTCACGCCGTCCTCCAAGAAGCCCGTTCGGGTTTGCGAGACGTGCTTTGAGGAGCTCCAGGGCTGATCTTCAGTGTTCTCCTGCCCCTCAACTCCCTCCCTTTAACCCTTTATATTCCAGCGGGCAGAAGAAGGCTCGTCTTTGTCATTTTTAATGTGCACTAATGAAAGACCGCCCCAGCGCAAAAAGACTCCCATTTGCATAGGCCGTCTGGCCGTGGTGCGGAGGAGACGCAGCGGAGATGCAGTGGGATCAGCTGGGACCGTCCATATCTGTTTTTGTGCCTTTTGCTCCTCCTGTGGACTGCCAGAGAGCGGAGGCGGTGGATCCGCGCTCACCTCTTTAAGTTCGTATTCAGGCCTCCATCGGCGTTCAGCATCGTCAGCAGTTGTGAGGTGGCTGCTTTGATCTTTGCTCATGTCTGCTAGTGTCACACTGCACCGGGGAATGAACCGACTCGGCTCAGTGCAGCTCTGCCATACAAAGATAAATGCAAGTAACTTATTATTTGCTTGTAATTATACACGTATATTATGCATTGGAATTGAGAAAGCACTACCTATACAAGTATAATTTAAAAAAAATAAATAAAATTCTGTTAACCAAAAATAAAAGCATATTTTTGGTTAACAGAAAAAACTGGACTGGTCTGTCTTTTCTAGGCCAATAACTATCTCCACTTCTGATAGTGACATTTTTTTTTTCCATAAAACAAACAATAATAGAAAAGAAGTATCCTGCAGGTACTGTGGTGTCAGTAGAGGCAATTAATCCTATGGAAAATGCAGAAATTCCAAAAGTAATGGATCAATGCAAATGTCCCAAACTTATGTTTGGTGCAGCAAAGCACGTTAATGCATTTATTGACCAAAAATAGTGTTAGTTTTTAGTAGAATAAGAGCTTTCTTTTTTCTGGTTTCACCTGCAGATCACACCTGTCTCATTAAATAATTATAGCAATTAAATTGTCACCTAAAAAGTCATAAAGCTACATCTGAAGTATTATAATCTCCTCAGTGTTTTCACTTAACTAAAAACAAATTTTGGGTTCTAAATATTGCATTTTCTCTTTTCATTTTACTCTATTAACTACAGTTTTGATCTATTCCATTTTTTATTTTGTTTCTGAAGATTATAACACATAAAAACTGAAAATGTTCTGGATTTCCTTACAGCCGGTGTAGGAGATAATTAAAGCATATTTTGGTCCACTTTCTTGACGCACTTATGAAAACGGAGAGTTATTAATTTTGGCGAATTCAAAGGACAAAAAAATAAAATCTAATTTTCTTTGTGTTTGACTTGCAATGTTGGGAAAATTGGCTGATTCTCATCCCTGGCCAATGGATTGGTGCATCTCTGCTTAGAGGGTAAAAGCAGAAATGACTAAACATGTCTTGGTGTCAGCTGAAGTATTTATTTTCTATATGTAAATTTTATTAAATAAACACTCAAATTAGGTCTTTTTAAACTCAAATGTTTACAATGCTTATCTTTTTCATGATTTCTTCAAAGATCAGTCTTCTTGTCCAGAACCTGTCATGTTAGTTACTTCCTGTTCTCTTTGTATGGCAGCATGTTTCCTAATCTGCAGAAATGTATGTATTGAGTCCATTTCGTGACCAAAGAATGTCTGCAGCAGAGTTTGTAATGTGTCAGTATTTGCCTGAAAGCGTTTGAGTTGTGACATTTTTATCATGAGTCTTTTTGTTGCTTTGTCACTTAACTGTGTGTTTATTATCTTCAGATTGTGGTAATGCAGTAACTGAAGGTGCCTCCATGTTTTAATTTGGTCTTTTCTGCAGTCCAACAGCACTGATTGTGTTCGAGTGTGTGCGCTCTGCTTTGAAGCAATAACTGTACTGGTGTGCGTGCGTGTGTGTGTGTGTGTGTTCACGGTCATGCCTGCTGCATGAATCCTGGCTGCTCAGAAGCTCGGCATCTCTCTGACTCGAGGTTCAGGAACTGCTGCCTTCAGGAACAGCAGTTCCTGTCTGTTCTCTGTCCAGCTCAGAACACTGTAAAGCTAAATTCCTGCTATTTTAATTTATAATTGCTTGCGGGTTCTGAGGGGATCTATTGTACTTTTTGTTTTTCTTTTTTGACTGGAGCAGGTGGAAACACTGTAAAACAGATTATGCACAGTATTCTGCAGCAAGCAGCTTGTCTTAGCTCTTTTTGCTTGAATGATCATTAGACACGAATGTCCATTTCACCCTTCTGAGAAATGTTTTTTTTTTTTTATGTTAAATTGGTTTCATGCCTACCTCAGCTAGACTGAGAAAAAGCACTATTTCTAGACAGTGGACATCACAAATGTATCACTACTTACATCCGATTCAGGATCTATGACTGGTGAGAGGTTTTGCACCTTACCCTACTCCGGGCCCATCTTTGCGAGGCTGCAAACATAGGACAACCAACTTTATACAGGCTTCAGCATCTCCTGCTTGTTATTTACTAATGCTGTCATAGTTATCTTTGTAAATGTTCGTAATGAGAGGTAAATTGCTTACGTGTGGCTGTAGAGAAGTGCAGTAAAACAGTGTTTGGATTCATCAGTGTCTCACTCATTTTTACAAAGTGATACCACAGACTTGCTTCAGACACTTTGTGGCTTCATGTGTTGCTATCGGTTATCGTGCATGATGGCTTTTCAGTTTAGAGGACGTACCTGGTGGTTACTAAGGTGTGCCTGAGGCTAGGTTCCTCTGCTGCTTGCTGAGCTCTTGTACAGTCTGGGCGGCTTCGTTTGACCTGCATGGAGGGATGAGGTGGTGTATTCTGTGTTCACATGCGCCATGTTGATTTTCTTTTTCATTGTCATGACAAGTGTAAATAAAAACCTGCAGTATGTTTCTAAAGGTCTGCGACGCATGTTTTTCTTTAGGTTCTTGTCTGAAAATTGTCCACTTGTCTGTTTTAGATGTGTCCAGGAAATGACAAATAGTGAGCTGCTCATTGTCCACAGAATGATGCTGCCACCACCATGTTTTGGGGATGCTGTATTTTCCAGCATGTTCTCCGTCAGTCGAGTTTTGCTCAACAATTCGTATCCTTCAGATTTTTCTTTCATGAACTCCATGTAGTTTGGATTCCAAAATTCTGTCTGCAAATTTTCTCACCTGAGCTGCTAATCTCTGCAGCTCTTTCAAAGTCAACATTGGCCTCTTAATTATTGAAAGGATTGAACAGTATTCATTGATCTTCAAATCCTTAAATATTTTGTAACCTAACCCTGCAATCATTTTGATATTCAACAAATGTTTTCGTTTTGCTTGCAAACATTTTAGTTGATCTGGAAAAATGTCAATCTTTTTCTTTCATCATAGTCTGATCATGTATTAACTTTCAAAAATTTTGTATTTTAATTTTTATTTTAAAAAGCTTCCCTTGAGTCAAATTTTCCAACAGGAAATCTAAGAAAAACATGTAGAGAATACAATCTGAAAATCCTTCAGCAGAAGTGAGAAAAAAAAAAATGAACCAAATAAATCATAAGAATTTATTGTACACTAACGCATTAGCTGCCTTTAAAGGCACACAGAATTTACAAAGTAATCCTAGTGTTAGAGCAGTCATTGTGACGGACTCCTAGGGACAGTGAAGTGCACATTGACATTGCAGACGTTTGGCTTGAAGTGCCGCTGGATGGGATCAGATCTGGGAGGACTCCAGCCACAAGGAGGAGCTCTTGACTCGCGGCTGCTGCGAGTCCAGCTTCAGCAGCGCCGCCACAGCGCCCTCTAACTTCGTCATCCATTCCCTCTGGAAAAGTTGCACAAGAAGGTCAGGAGCAGAAATAACAGCAGCTGTGTATAAGGATGGAGCACAAACTCTTTGTATTATTGCTTCTGAATGAATAAAATAGGAAGATGTATAATTAAGTTACTGATAATCAAGAATGCATACAATTTACATTTTACAGACAAATGTAAATTCTTTTTAGATTTTTCATAGTAACAAGAAACTACATAACTGTAGAATAAAAATCTGAAAAGTGTGGCATGCATTTGTATCCAGCTCCAAAAATTTTCAGAAAAGGTCCATGAAGCTAGTTGGAAGTCCCACTTGCTCCGGTCGGGTGAGATCAGAATATACATTTTTAATCTATATGCAATATGGGTTGCACAGTGGGTTGAGAAACATTAGGAGATGGAGTGAAAAGGAGAAGGAAGATGATCATGTCGGCCGTCATGGAGAAAATGCGATTCACCCTCCACAGGTCCGATCTGTGGTTGGAGACCACAGCTGCTTTCTCATGCAGCTGTGTTTGCATGAGAAAGGTGGTGCTACCAAGTGGAGTAGTGGTCTGAAGCACAACTAGAGTTAACTCAGAGGTGAACACAAAACGTATGCGACAGTTTTTATATTTTCATTTGATAAAAAAAACAAACATAAAACCTTTCACTTCACAATTATGGACTACTTTGTCTTGGAATGTTTTGTGGTTCTCTCAATTTTTCACTTTTTGTTTACATAACATTGCCAAAACTAATGACATTTTCCTTCCAGCCCTTAACGTGCATGACGTTTGAAACTTGTCATAAGTTCAGGCTTGAAAGGATCTACCTTGGCAGACTCTGTCGCAGCTTGAAGGATGAATGCACCGATACACTGTTGGTACCGGTTGTGGTGCATTATGATGAAAGAATGTGGCAGCCCCGATGCTGTGAACAAAGCAGAAAGTTCTGTCATCAAATACACAAAGTAGGAGTGTCTGATGTTTTAATTGTTCAATCTTCTCTGCTAAAACAGGTACAAAAACTCTGCATGAGGTGTAGTTACTGGAGGCATTTAGCTGATCAATGTTCCTGAGCTGCAGTCGATCCAGAGAAATGGGCTGATCGAGAACCGTGAAGGTGCATCCCTCCTTCAGCACCTGGTCCAGCTCCAGGTTCTGCTGCAGCCTCAGGTGATTCTGCTCAGAACTGACAGACCTCTGTGCATAAAGTCAGAGCAAAAAAAGATACAAAGTTCAGATACATGAACTTCTCCCCAGAGCATCTACCACTGGTCCAGAACAGAACACGATGGGTGCAAACCTTCTTGATTCTCTTTATCTTTGTGATCAGCAGGAATTCATCAAACAGGAACAGATAAACATCTATGAGCTTTGTGTTCTCTGGTGATGAACCAAAGAGAGACATTTTAAGATTCTGTACAAATAAAAAAAAAAAATGGAGGACATGAAAAGTGTTGGATTTGAGCCAACGGTAGACACCTGTGAGCACCAGCTTCCCTTCGTGCAGCAGACTTCTGTGGGAGATCAGATTGTCCAGAGTGACGGCCTTCAGGAGATGTTTCAGACTCTGAAAAACAAGCAGATCACATCAGATCTGAGCTCCTGACAGGATCAGGAAAACAAAGATAAACAACTTCAAACGTGGAATCAGATATTACTTATCACGTTTTACACATAATTGATGTTTGTGACAATCATGTGTGATGATCAAACATTAAGATGTTAAAATATATGCAAATCAGACGAACCTCGGGAACGAAGGCACGTTTGTCTCTTTCCCAAACCGGCAGCCACACCAGCGCATCTCTCAGCTGTTTCACCTTCTGGTAATTATCCAGCCACTTGACCTTCCCTTCCAAATCACCTGGAAACAGAAACGCCACAACTTAACATCTAACAAGGACAAAGATTACATTTTTTAAGTAAAAACAATGTTCCTTTAACAAGACTGAAATAATGTGAAATCAATCAAACATTAATACAGCATACGAGGAGCAAAACATCCATAATCAATAAACTTAGTTCATTCCTTAATTTAAAAATATCCACTAAAAACAAATGTAAACAGAAAAACAAAACATTTTTTAAGCCTCTCAATCCATTAGGTTTAAAGGCAAAATGTTACTGACTGGTACTTTAGTTTGTAAAGTTTAAAATGAATTGGAATTGAACATGGTCATCTTGCAGTTGTTTCAACTGAATATCCAGCATTTACAGCAGAATGGGATGGAAGTTATTGATCTGAACATGTGTTTAGAGAATACTTATGTATTTTAATGTACATAAATATTCTGTATGGCAGAGGTATTCAACTCCAGTCCTTAAGGGCCGGTGCACACTTTAGACGTGTCCCTGTCCAACACACCTGAATGAAACGGCTGAATCACCTGATCAATATGCAGTCCAGATCTCCAGAGACCTGCTAATGACCTCATTATTTGACTCAGGTCTGTCGAAGCAGAGACAACTAAAAGTCTCTGTTCTGAGAGCTGGAGTTGAATACTTCTGCACTAAAGACTCAAATACTGTGAAATGAACCACTTGAATCAAGGTGCTAACTAAAAATAAAAGAAAGGGAGCATCATCTTGAATAAATGCAACGTATTAAAAACAAAAGAATCCATCGTACATATATTAGTTAAATAAAAATGCTTTCTTTTAAATAATTTTGCAAAACAAGGTCGTATAAAACCGTAAATCACAATAATAAATTGATAAAACTTGCGGAAATGTTAATGAGCCTGTAGGTTGGTATGCTATGATCTCTAATACACATCAGAACCCATGCATGAGATTGGAGAGTTTGACATTAGTGAATAAAACATTTCTGCTGATTTAGATTTACTGCAAAAGATAACAATATGTAAACCAAAATTGAATCGTCTTATTTCTGGTAAGTTAAAACTAATTTTGCACAAATTTTTGAAAATTTAAGATGTAAAAGTTTAGTTCATTCACTCAATATCAACAAATTCACACCAATATGAATCAAAAAATTTAATTACATTTAAGAGTTTAGAGCTACTCTAAACTCTTAAATGTTTACAGGGTGTCTAATTTTTTAAATAAAAATATTTGTACTGTTTAGAGTGAATTACAGGATTTTATTTATTTACAGAAACTTGTAAATAAAGTTTACAAGTAAAAATGTCCATCATTTTTACCTCCATCTTTTTTATCATACATAAGGCTCATCACAGTGACAACATTGCTAATAAATCTAATCTTACTGTACTCATTTATGCATGGTGATGCCAAACATAGGTGTGGCTGAATTTCGTGAAAGATTACAGATTTTATGGTAAACATTCCCCATGCCCAGAGAGGACATTGGCCGACATGTTTCACCCAGGAGCGCAAAATTGCCATCAGCTGCATCTTTTTATCATCACAGCCATTAAAAAAGGCGTGCTGCAGGAGCATGCGTCGCAGAAAAGAGGTGGTAAGCAACTTAATATTAAGTCCATGTGGGTTTTCTGTACAAAAGGACAAAATTACACCAAAGTGAACAGCTGCTGCACATTTTCCTGTCCTGGTTCCAGAGAGAAGTGCCACAACAGGTCCGTTGGCTGCTGTCTAACACAGCTGAGTCACCTGCTCTTAAAGAAAACTGGTCTGTTTGTGCTGAGGCTTAACCACTCTGACACCTGTCACACATGCCATTTGGGTTCATTAGAATTGTAAACACCTGCACAGATATGCTGATGAAACCCAAGTGAGTGACAACACTTTGTCTGGCGACTGAAGATGTGGCAAAAAAAAAGACCTGATTGTTTTCTAGCAATCTGTTGTACAAATCCTACAATAAAAACTGTATTTTTCAGCCAGCGATGAAGTCAAACACTCAGAAAAGTTGATGCATTTTAAAGATGAAGAATTTCAGAGAAAATGTGTACATGCTGCTCACATATGGATGTGTCCACTTTCTCAGCTATAACCTGCAGCTCCCTGCTTTCCTCCAACACCTGACATCTCTTTGCGATATTCCTCAGCAGCAGCGGGTATCGGGTTAGCCGCTGCAGAGGCGCCACCAGCAGGTCGCGTAGCTGCAGCCTCCGGCACTGTTCGCTCCTCTCACACCACTAAGCAGAAAGCAAGGAGACAAAGAAAAGATTCATGAGAAGAAGATGGCAGAGTGGAGACAAGCATCTCATAGTAAATGAACCACTGCTGGGAACAATAGTGCAGAGAGCTAACTTTTATGGAGAGAGATCCCTCTAGGAAGCACATGTCAACAATCAGGAAGGATAACAAGCTGCAAAAGGATGACATTCCTCATTGGTAGGACTGTGAGACACTGAACTAATTGTTTAAAAGAAGCGTTGCTGGGTGTCCTCGCTCATACCTGGCACACTGCCTGCAGTCAAAGGTACACTGCGTTCTGGCATTTGCTGACTAACACAAACAAATCAGCTGCTGCCTGAACTCTGCTATCTCCTGTACCTTTATGTATGACCTGAAGTCCTCCCTGGGCATCAGGTTGTGCAGATAAAGCAGCGCTGCTGAGTAGTTGAGGCAGTACTTCTCCAGACAGTGACATATGCTCTCCTGAAAAACCTGTCAGCAGATTGAGAAGTTATACAGACTGATGGGTGATCAGACTCCATATAATTCATGGGCTTCACTGTTTATGTATTTAGTTGGGTTTTTTTTAAAGATATTCAGCGGGACTTGCAGTTTACATCTTTCTTACAACATTTTTGAAAAACAGCAGTGAGAAAAAATTGTTTCAGTGCTGCACATGGCACCAACCTGAATTTCAGAATAAAACATAAACTAAAGCAGCTGCATTAAATGCAGCAGGATGTGCAAAGTCATCACCTCTACATCTTCACACATAAACTGTGCATGTAAAAGTCTGCTGTCACAGTGTACACAAACACATGCCTTGCTCAGCAGCTCCAGCAGGGTAGGCCCGCCCCCCTGGGCAATACTCAACAAGTTCTTGATGACACGCAAGAGGTTGTTCAGGAAACTAAAGCTGACCTGCACAGGAAAAAGAAACGGCAAGTCAGGTGTCACTGAAAGGCCAAGAGACTAAGTTTTCAGTTTAACATGACTTGAGAGTTCAACTTGTCGTTTCACGTTTTTAATACGATCGTTATTTTTTGGTTTGACCTTGGTTAAAGTTCAAATCAAGTACAGGAGTGAACAGATTAATCACATTTTCTAAAATGAAAACATGCACCAACCTGACATGAAGACTCTCAAGTGTGTCTCGCTGCCACATTCATCTTTTAGTTTATTTATTTTGAAAAAAAAACCTCTATATATATATATATATATATATATATATATATATATATATATATATATATATATAAATTTGACTTCGCTATTCAATTATTATTTTTTCCCACATTGTTTTTCTACATACTTTTTTTGATAATTATCTAACCGAGTGAAATCTGGACTTAAATCCCATTTTATGATGTTATGCCCCCCACACCCCTTTTGGAGTGAATTTGATGTCTCTTTGTGGATGTGGTCGTGTATTTGGTGGGTTCAGATGGAAGGCGAAGTGCTGGACCTTCTGGTGAAACATAATGTGGAAAAGAATCGTGTCCCCGAACTTGAGTTTAATATAAGAATTACAATTTAGTAAAATTAACAATAAAATTGCTGGCAAAAGGAACGCTATTAACATTAAAAATGATAGTTTTAATCATTTTTTTTAGCCCTTCCAACACTAAAAGGACAAAAATAGTTGTACTTTTAAGTAATTGTTATTTTATGAATTATTTTTATGCATTCTTGACTATAAAATATGTACAAACTGCTTTTTTTAAGGTTCTTTTGGTTAGAGTTGAAGGGATCTGCAGTGAAGCAAGAGATAAGGTAGAAGGGTCTTTACACAACACAATGCCGTTAACAGTCAGAGAAGAAAAAACTTTAGCCTGAAGGGTAGATATGCAGAAAATAATTTTAAACTTTTGAAAACTTTTAAAAATCTTGTTACACCTTGACATAGGTAACCCAAACTCAACCATAATGGACAACCTGAAGAACCGCCAACCAATATTTTTATTAAGGCTGCACTATTTTGAACCTACAGCTGGTAAAGTATGAGCAGCAGTATGTCTGTTAGGCATGTTTGTCTGAAACGTTGCTAAATACAGCAAAAAAGTTTCTGAGTTGGCAATGGTGTGCAGAGCAGAAGAAGACAGTGGTTGACTTTAGACCTTTGCCGACATGGATAAGATTAGTGGATAAGATTGGCTTCACATACAAGTAATCAGCCAATATCCAATCTCCCAAAATTAAGGAAAGTGGCACCGATAAATCGGTGCACCCCTATTATTAGCTTAACTTGGAATCAACTTGTCATATTGTAACGGTCCAAAACAGCAGAATGACAAAGTGATATATTCTAACATTTGAAGCCTATTAAAATTAAGAAAGGTGCTGATTTAATTTTTTTACTCCACTTTCTGAACTAAAATACTAAAAATAGTCACAGATAATATTAGAAAGGTAAGGGTGATCTTATATTTTTGGTACAGTGATCAACATTTAACACTTAAAGTAAAACAAAAGGGTTTATTAGGTAAAAACTAGGATCTATTTATAATCCTATAGATACTGTATCTTAAGATTTGAGATAGTCTTAAGTCTACAGTCTTAAGATTTTTTCTTTTGCAGCTTTACTAAGCTACCTCTAACAATGTTTTTTTTTTTTTCAAAATAATTAACATTAGAAATATAAGCCAAGCAGTTTTTTTTTTCTTTGTATTGTAACTAATCTAAAAATCGATAAAAATAATAAAACAAGAAATATAAGCCAACAAGTATACAGCTTATTTGCATCATGTCTCACCAGGCAAAGTTCATTCAGGTTTGCAAACAGGCTCCATGAGTCAACATCTGTGACGCAGTTGTTCTGCTGCAGGTTCATGAGTGTGGCTGAAAACACCTGAAAGGAACAAAACAGTCACACACAGAAAGAGTTAATTGTCAAAATGTGGTTTTAAATGTCAAATCCACTATTCTGTGGGAAGGACAACCCAACAGAGATTTCTATGTAAACCAAAGAGAAGAATTCAGGGAGATAATAAATAAAACACAAAGCAGCAGGAGTTGGGTTTCGTTTGGGTTTGGTCGATTTGTTTGTGGTTCTGTGTGTTTGCGTGGAGCATTGTGAGGCTTTGAATGGACAAGGTCACCTCTTTGAGAACCATAAGCTGATCCAGGAAGTAAACGCACTCGCTGGTGAAGAGTTCCCAGATGGCCTCTTGTCTCTTTCGACCCTGAGGGTCAGAGGTAACGCCCACCTGTGAGGACTGATCCTGGAGGAACTCAGCCAGAGAAAAGTCCTGCACAGACAAACAACAACAGTGAGAAACAAGGAAGCTGTGTCTCCCTCAGAGCATGTTGGTACAGAAAAAAAGCTGCATTTTCTTTGTAAGTTTTCTACCACCATGGTGAATCAGACGCAGGTCGGTGTTTGTTTATAGACTTTTGTAGAAAGGATCTAACAGGTTGCCACCTAGAAATTCTGGTTCTTGCACAAGCTGTGTAAACTCTGCAGGACATTCCCGCTAACTGCTGTTTTGTCATTTCTAAGTCATTTAGCAAACAGTGAGTTGTGTTTAAATTAGAAATCTGACAGTCTTTGTAGTTCAAACCTGTCCTGGATGAGTGCACATACTAAACCAATCTGACGATTAACATACAAATCAAAGAAGCTTTGCTGCTGATGGTGCTCACCTTATACTTCTGAAAGTCGGTGTTTCTCCAGTCTTGAATTTGCACCGTTGAAAGGTATTTTTCAATATCTGATACTGTGCCCACCTGTGATTTCCCTTTAGTCTGAAACACGGAAAACAAAACTCAGACACAAAACAGACCATATTGGAAAACAAGAGATAATTTCTTTATTTTCTGTTTAGCTCTGGTTATTATGAGCAAAAATAACACCTTTAGAAGTGAATTAAAAAGTCTGGCTCAAGTTCTACATTTCAACCCCCTACGAAAACTGTGACCTAAAGGGGATAAGAGGAAACACACTAATCTGCTTTGAGAAGTGGGTCAGAGAACAATGTCCAAACCAACTGACCAGTTTTGTAACAAAGTACATCCAAACAAACTACAGACCACATCACTGGCACCAGTCACGCACACACACCAGACAGTCCAGCAGACAAACGGCACACCTACCGTACTGCGCCTCAAAAAGGGCCACTTTGATTTCTTTGCATCTACAGAAATCAAACACAGAAACAAAGTGTGATTGTGTTGTGTGGCAACAGCCTGGACGCAGACATTAAAAACCTTCTGACAAAGTTTGCTTTGATTTGAGAACAATAGTTTAAAACAAAATACGAACTGTGACTCTGAATCGATGTGCCCCTGTGTCAATTTACACACCCCATTCCATAACAACACAAAATCCCCTCCTAGTGCCATTTTATACTTGTAAAGAATCACTTTTGTTCCCATGCACACACACCGGGATCAATGTATTTAGGTATATCCATGAAATATGAAGATGAAATGGTACATACAGAAATAAACTCATACAAAAACTTTGTTTTGAACTGTATTTATATTTTTTGGTAAGGTAATTTTATTTGTATAACACATTTTCAGCAATAAGATAATTCAAAATGCTTTTAATTAATTTACACAAATTAAAGGAAATACAAACAAAATAACAAACCAAAGGAAGGAGCCTAATTCTGATCACCATTAGGACCAGTCGACGGTTATAAAATATGACTCAACTTATTTCCTTATTATGCTTAGTTTTCTTAGAAACATGGGTAAGTTAAAAAAAGAAAAAGACTTTATAAGAACCTAGAAAAATCCTGTATAATCTATTCGTAGTCTACAGTAAAGTTGCCTTCACATCTTGCCACATATGTTAAAAATTTATTCTAATTGGGGTTGAACGTGAATTATCTAGCAACTCTGGCACATCTATAGAATATGTGTCATTTATGATGCGTCCTTGCTTTCTGTAATTGTGTATATTGATATGAAGGGTGTAAAATTACTGTTGTTTTTTTACTTCTCTAGATGCTAAATGATCCTTTGGCCATCTAAGGATAAAAATGTAATGCTGTTGCCATCAGCAACCTTGAGAGGATTGTCAAGCAAAACCTGTTGAAGAACATGAGCTACAAATGTAGCATTCCTGATGTCCTTGTGAATGGTGATGCTGATTTAATTGTCTTGGTACCTTCCCACATTGAAGATGAGAGATGCCAGACCCAACAATATAGATCAGCAGAAAGATGCAATCAAAGCAACCTGGACTTTCATCACAACTCAGGAGAGTCACAGATTGATTGTCTCCATGCCATGTTGCATTGATGCAGTAATTCATGGAAAAGGAGCCCTAACTAAGCCTGACACTTCTGTTTGAAATATTTTTATTGACCATTTTTAAAATGTTAATTTTCTAGAACAGTGAATTTTAGGTTCAAAATTAAAACAGAAAATTAAAATACAAATTTGTACAATATATAAATTTCACTTTTTGAAATGAGAGACAAAAACGCTAGAATTGTTTTTTGCAATATTTAACTTTTTTGAAATATACTTTTGAGATGTAATATAATTTGGCATTTGGTCATGGAGAAGTAAAGTGCTTCAAAAATAATAACACAGCAAAGATGTATAGCACAGATTGCTTTTAATGAGCTCTTTATAACCTCTTTTGTCCTCAAGGCAAAAACCCAGCCAAACCCAAACTCTTAAGTTGTTTGCCTCACATTAACAGTAAACATGGGTGGTCAAACCTTTTGGCATCAAGAAGCAAACTGTTAAAACATTGACTCATAACAGTACAAATTTAATCAGAGGGCAGATCACTTGGCTAAGGATCATATTGTAATCAAACAGAAAAACAAAAAACTGACATTTAAATGAGAGAACGTGGAATTTTACCAGTGAGATTTGAATCATTGATCATGTCCGCCGCTCCATTGGACACAAACAGGTCTCCTGGTGAGACATCAAGTCCAGGTAAACTGACCACCACTGAGCTCCGCCTCCTCTCATGAAGCCTGAAGAAGAAACACAAGGACCTTTAGATGCTGAACAGTTTTATCCAACATCAGAAAATAAAAATGAACAGTCACTGTACTAATTTGCAGTAAAGTAGTACAGTACAGGGAAACGGCTGACTCAATATCTGAGAATGTCTTGTAACAAAAATAGTCTATGTGAAACGTAAGAAGAGTCAGACTGTCCAAGCTGGGGGCAAATAAAATTCCCTTTGTCATTTTGTGTAGCAGAAATGCCACTGAAATACCATCCGCTATGTGTGGAAAACCAGTGATTAATGTGAGTAGCAGATATTACGAAGGATAAGTGTTATGTGTCTGGCTCATGCATAGACAGCTGCCGATTAATGGATCACCCTGTTTGAGTGGAAGGAGACAAGCTGTCAATGTGTGCCAGTTCTAATCCTCCCAGTCTTCTTTTCATAGTTTGTAATTGAGGCATGGCTTTGGTTGGAAAAACACAGGCCTGCCTTTTAGCCTGGGGGCAAGCTCACACAGCCGCTGTTCTCAAATGTTATGACTTATCCTCTGTCCCTGTACAGGGCGAAAATGAACTTTCACAAGCTAAAATTAGCAGCTGACAATTGTGATTATGTAACAAATGCAACATTAAAGATGGCAATGAAATGACTGTAGAGGATGAGGGCGTGGGGAGCTCATTTGTCATAAAGGATTAAATGAGGTACACCTTGAAAAACTTGATCAGTGACAATGTCAAATGACAATCACAATCAAATCATGCTAAGAAGACAAGAGAAATTATTGAATGTGGCTGCTGTCGGTTAGCAACTAGATGGGCTGGTTTTTCCTCAAAGTACGGCTAGATGTGCTGGTTTCACATATCACGGTAGACCACACCATACTAAAGAAATTACTTTTTACTCTGGCTGTATGGAGAACAGAGTAACTTAGTCCCTGCCCCACCTGTTGCTGCACACTACTGGTCAGCTGACCAGAAAAAAAAGAAACAAAAGACACCAAACATTTTTTCTCAAGAAACACTAATGACAAAATTTACTGTATTTCCAGCCAAACAATCTTGGTGTGAAAATTAAAGAGCAGCACCCCTCAATCAGTGTACAGACACATGATATGTATAAGGAGTAATGTTTGTCATAATAACTTATGTTAAATTAAATTAAGAAGTGTATTCCAAATTATGCTTAGCTTTAAGCATAAAGATAAAAAACAATAATGTTTTATTTTATGATTTGAGATTGACACAGCTGATGTACATTTCCCTTAATGCAGTTATAATAATCCAAATATTACACACTATTTAGCAGCAACAGAAATATTCATTACTTTACTTGTTTAAATAAAAGTTGTTGCACCATGCTAAACATTTGGTTTTAAAATGTTTGTGCAAATACTGTGAAGAAATACGCTGTCATACCTACTTTTTAGGTATGATAGGAAGTTTTACTTTTAATCCTAAAAAGCCAAGACTATTTACAATATGCACTTTCAGTGCTTTGATATGTATTTCAATACTTCCATCAATAACCTGATGTATGGCATAAATGTCAGTAAATGCATTTTGCACATTATAAAAAGTAGCAAATGTTTTGAAAACATTTGTTACAAGAAACTAAATTAGGAATTTTATTTTATTTTAGTTTTGTTTCTTGTTACCTTAAATTCTTGTATCATGCTGTAGCGTATAAATATTTAACGCTCAATGGGGGGGGGGGGGCTCAAAAGTAGAGCAAAACTCCAGTTTAACTAGAAAAATATTGCAGCAGAAGTTGAGTGCTCATTGTCCAGTAAAAGCACATCCTCATTTCAGATTGTGTTTAATGACATTTACTGACAAACCATTATCAAACAATTATCTGCAGCAGAAGTAAAAGTACTAACAACAGTCTTACTTCAGCTTTTGTTAATGTCAGTCGGTGGTTTGTTTTTCCTTCTTGCAGATCAGTCGGTGGTTTGTTGAAAAACAAACCACCGACTTTTTTCCTCTTACAGTGCAGAGCACCAGTATTTAGTACAGTGACTACACTTTTTCCAACATGTATAGTTGCACAAGCAGCTTGGGACACTAACTGAGAGCAGCTATAAGCTGCATGGCTGCAGAGCCAACATGTACGCTTTACAGGATAAGCTAGTGTGCAGCTCAATGGGAGTAACCTGGTACGTTATTCCTTCAGCATGCTTTTGTTAGAATGTGAAAGCATCAACTGTTCCTTCCTTTCACTACTCTTCCTGCTAAACTATTAAACACGACCCCGCCAATCCCCAACTCCAGCTAAATGCACGTACATTACAACAGATGGCAGCCAGCATGAGCACCTGAACGCAGCATGGGCTGATGGGGCGCTAAGAAAGAGCCGACTGCACCTCTAAACCAGGTCAATGCTTCATTGTGATTCATTCCGTGGCATCATCACAATGAGCCCCTGTTGCCTTGTGATCATGCAGAAAGCTTCCTCTGTACCAGCCTCTCTGCCAACAGAGAGCACTTGCTTGTTTTGTCTCCAATATTAACGAGAGAAAATAATGATGTTCCAAAACAAAAATGCCCTAACAGACTACTAGCAGGGCCCGGACACTGTCCCAGGCACAGTTCCAGGGTGTAATTAATGGGACAAAAGCTACCTAATTATCCAGTTTGAGGAAGAGTCTCGCCGCCCATGAGGAGGGGCGTGGGTGGTGGTAAGGGAAAACAGTTTAATGAGGGTTTGTCTAGCCCAAATGTAACCATGGGACTCTCAAAACTTAACCTACCGTGCTTATGAAGCATTAACAAAGACGTGAAGGACAATGAATGCACAAAGGGGCTCCTGAAGCTAATGGTCCAATCAGCATCCAGAGATCAGGTCCAAAGCACTTTGATGTGATGGAGCTCGACTTTCTACTTTTTTCCTTCTTGCAGTTCAATTATTTGCCACAAAGCAGCAAAGCTTTACCATTTGAACACCTGACAGCTGACAGGTGCAACTACAAAACAAATGTGCACTCTGTAAAAAATGTCCAAACATTTTACTACATTCCTGATAAGCAAATATGTTCCCACACATTTGAGGCTGAATTTTTTTTATGCTACAGTGCTCACAGTCCCAACAGACAACATGCAAATAATGACATTCACAGTGTCAAATGTACAGTGCACCTACCTTCGATGGCACTGTTCCCCCTCCTGTAGGAAAACAGAGAAACTTTATTAGAGCTGTAAGCTTTCAAAAACAGTAAACGTACAATTTCCATTGTACGTTTACAATGTACAATGTATATTGTACATTGTACATTACAATGTACAATGTTTACAATGTACAATGTATATTGTACATTGTAAACGTACAATGTACACCATAAAGACTGAGCATGCAAAGACCTCCTACTGCTAACGGCACCACTAGATCACTTTCAAAGACACCGAAATCTGAATCAGTGTCTTAAGTGGTCGCTTGGATTCAAAAGCCCTTGATATTGTGGGAGAATGTCAACACTATTGAGAATGTGTCTGCCTGGAAACCACGAGCTGATGAATAGAGCTGCCCATTATCTTTTTCCAATCGCTCACTGACCCCTCCATTATTGGGTGACTGCTGACTGCGGTGAATGGGGGCCCGAGGAGAGCACTTCCCAGGGCCCTCCAGGCTGTGGGTTTGGTCAGAGCTGTCAATGCATGTAACTGCTGATTCATTTGCTGTCAAAAGCTTGCATTGTGAGTGACCGCTCCAGGAGGGCTTCTGCAAGTGAGGAATGTCTACCTATTTAATTTATTAAAGGCCATGCTTGGAAATACACAGGGGAAAAGGTCTTGAGGTGTTGGATTTAGGTCTGAGACTGGTGGAGGATATGTTACTATTTATGTTTCAGTTAAATTTAAATGGAAATCAACAAAAAGCACTTACCTGCACTTCTACATCGAAAAACCGAGACTCTTTCATTAGAGCAGGATGAGCACTGTGGCATTCCCATTTTGTGGAATTGACACCATTTTCAAAAGTCTTTGATCTACGCGATCTGGTTCTCTGTCGCCCAGAGGGTGAAACAGACTGAGGTTCCTGACAGTTCTCTCCATCAGAGGAGGGGGTTGTTGCTAAAGGTGATTTGACTCTCTGCACAGGGGACAGTGGGCTTGCAGGGGATGACTCCTCCTGAGTGCTCTCCATGCGGCCCGATTCTCGAGTGTCAATCGCAGGACGCCTGGTGCTCCTCATCCTCCTCAAGGTGGGAGATGTAGAGATGCGTCCAGGAGCCTGGCGGTCGAACTGGAACAAAGGTGCCAACTGTCCCTCAGTGTCCACCAGCGACAGGTGTCTCAGCTTGGAGTGCGTCCGTGTGATATCTATGTGCATTATCACTGGGCTGCAGGTCTGACACTCCTTGTGCTCGAAAGACCCCGAGTCCGTTTGGGTCTCCATGTCCGACGTTCCTGCCGTGACAACTTCATTCTCGGCCCATTCGTTGATATAACTCCAGTCCAGCTTCTTTTCATTGTCCTGGTCTTTGTCCTGTAGTATAACCTGCTTCAGCGTAGACATTATAACCTCAAAGGCATTATTACAGTGCAGCAGACATCTGAGAACGTGTAATCTTACAGCCTGATCGCTTTGGGTTCCTTTAAGGTGACGTCAGATGATAATCCTGTTGTACTCCACTTTCACACCATTTACTTCTCAGATTGCTGGAGGAAAAGCAGAATATTTCAAATTATGTTCATTCAATCAAGAAGTTTGTTGCTGATCAGAAATGGTAGATGTATTTCTCAAAAGAAAAGACGATGTAATTTTGAAGAAAAATGTTCTGCTTTTGTTTACATTAGAAAGTTGAAATGTATTTATACATTTCTCAGTAATAAATAAAATAAGAAAATCAACCCTTCTTATAGTTGATGATCAGCTTTTTGCATGTTTACACTTATATTTTTGATCATTTTTCTTATGTAATTAGCTTAAATAGATATTTTCCTCAAACATCTTCTCTGTCAGACTCAAGTCAGGACTCTGGCTGAACCACTCTCATGCATAAATATTACTTCCACTCATAAAAAAAAACATTTCCCTAAAATCAAAAGACTACTTTGGCTACACATTTGCCAACCAAATAAATAATTTGGGGTTTAACATTACATTTATTTAAAATGGCAGTTTATTGAGAATTAGCAGAGAGAAAAAACAAAAAATGTAAATATCTTCTCATTAATAAACGGGATATCTGGATCGAAAAGGCAGGTATTGGGTTCAATGATTCTCCAGCAACACACCTGTTACTAGAATAAATATTATTGCGTTCATTCAGTATTTAAGGAATCTTAGTCTAGCTCTTCAAAAACTACTAGAACTTTGTTGGTCTCAGATATGAGACATTTCTAAACTAAAATGTTTTTTGTCGCACGTCAGGTGCATTTCATTGACAAGTCAAGCTCTTAACTCGACAATATCCATTTGGGAACAAAAGACAGCGTGCAGACAGCGGAAACAAGTCACAAGTTTACAGCTTTAAGCTTCAGACAGACGCTCTTTTATATATTACTTCTGTGAAAGCGAAACCCGCACCTGTTTCGGAAAGACGGTAAAAAATTAATCAACAGGTCTAGTTTACTTACATCCGTACAGCTGCTGCACCTCGACTCCGCTACCGTGTTGAAGAGTGGCCGCAGAGAGCAGCAGGTTTGGCAGCATGTGAACCGGGTGAAAGTCTGGAAAAAGCCTCGAAGTTGGTTTATTCCCAGGAGGAACGAAACAATGCAGAGGACCGTTCTGTGAAAAGGTGGGAAAGGTGCGTCTGCTGCGCCCTGCTTGCCTGGGAACTTCAACTCTCTAAACAGGTCTTGTGCGAAATTCGTTTCCCCTGTGAAAATCTGTTCCCCCTGTGTCGGGAGCGCGCATTGCAGCCAGAGAGGCGGATCTGACTATTTTCACGGCGCTTCTGATCGATTTCTCGGTAAAACAACTCATAT
>CAEFZX010007318.1:0-13366 GCA_903066825.1 Alfaro cultratus | reverse complement strand
TATATGTATATACATATATATATATGTATATAAATATATATATATGTATATACATATATATATATGTATATAAATATATATATATATATACACACACACACATGTGCTGGTCAAAAAATTTGAATATCATAAAAAAGTTAATTTAAGTCAGTAAATTCCATTTAAAAAGTATAGTATATTTATTCGTTACATACACACTGATATATTTCAAATGATTTTTTCTTTTAATGTTGATAATTATAACTCTCAACTAAGGAAAACCCCAAATCCAGTATCTCAGAAAATCACATTTTCCTCTTCATAATACACCATAGATTAGTTACCGTCAGGAGAGTTCCCTTGCCAATTAAGAATAGGATCCTTAAACCAGGCCCTGGTGCTTTGGCACTGTGTGCAGGTGCTAAGTCATGTTTGAAAATTTAATTTGCATCTCCACAAAGTTGGTCAGCAGCAGGAAGCATGAAGTCCTCTTAAACATCCTGATAGATGGCTGCATTGACCCTGGACCTCAGAGAAAACATAGTGGACCAACACCAGCAGATGACATGGCCCCCCAAACCATGACTGGATCTTCTCTTTTCCTCCAGACTCTGGGACTTTAACTTCCAAAGGAAATGCAAAATTTACTTTCATCAGAGAACATACAGTAACTTTGGACTACTGAGCAGCAGTCCAGTCCTGTCTGTCTTCAGCCCAGACAAGATGCTTGGCCATCTTCTTTACCAATTACATTTGTGTCTTGCCCTCTTGTACAAGGTGTCAAAGGTCAAATTAAAACCGTTTGCAGGTGTTTTGAGTTAATTATCCGATTAGTGTGTGGTCTTCAATATTGAACCTTTTCACAATTTTCTAATTTTCTTACATACTGAATTTGAAGTTTTCATTAGTTGTCAGTAATAATCATCAACACTAAAAGAAATAAACATTTGAAATATATTAGTCTGGATGTAACGAATGAATATAAAATATAAATTTTACTTTTTGAATGGAATTACTGATTGAAAGTTTTTCATGATATTCAAATCCACCATCTCTGACCTCCATTTATACATTTCACTAATAAAGTTGCCGCTTTAAAATTTTATGAATAATAAACACTTTTTGACATTTATGCCCATGGAATTGATGGATCCGTTCCACTTTTTAAAATGATCTTACCACATTTTTTTGCAAAGTCAGGAGAAATATTCCTCCAATTTCTTTGACTTTCAGTAACAGTTAAACAATGAGCACATTAGTTGATGGTTCATGTTGTCTCACAAGGAGCCTTCTTCAGTGTTTTAAGACTCACGCTTTGATCTGTAGGTTGATACTGGCAGCCCCAGCCTGTATATTTTGTAGGAGCGCCGATCCTTCAGGAAGCTGTGCCAAACTCCAATCCGATCAGCGTCAAGAAAAGTTTGAAATTCAACAAAAACCTGAAACGCCCAAAACAAAATGTCAGATTTTCACACAAACATCTATAATCGAGAGTGTGTTTGTTTTTTACCTTGTTGAGCAGTGGCAGGTAGTTTATAACACTCCCAGTTGCTCGCAACTCTTCTCTGAGATCTTTGGCTCCATTTACTGAGATGTTCTGGATGTAAATGACTTCTGTCCGACTGCAGTTATTCTGTAGATGCTGCCAGAGAAGATCAACAAAAGAATTGGTTTGCTGCCGTAAATGTGTGAGTCGTGGTGAACCGATACTTTCTTTGTGGCTTTATCTATATGAAATAAAGGAATGAGTCAGGGTGTTGTGAGATACTTACAAATTTGGTGAAACTCATCAAGAATTTATAAATGCCAAACTGGAAAAAAACAAAATAAAAATCTGAATGTCATCTGCAAACAGGTTTGTTGAGCTAAACTGTCTTATTGTCGATGGTAACATCATGGGGATTTAATTTTTTCTTGATTCAAGCACATCAGCGCAACTCAAAAATTGCTAGAAATATATCACTGACGCAAAATTTGAGATCAACTTACTAAAGTCGAGGGTTGTTTGCGTTTTATGACACCAAATTTGAGCTTGGACCCTTTGAAAAGGACGTCCTCAAAGGAGGACACCAGTTTTTGCACTGCATCTATATTTGGAAAAACAACAAATGCCTGAAAGAAAAAAACAAAAAAAAAAGTTATTCATAGAAAAAATAGATCTGTTGAGAAAGAAAAGTAAGAATGGCACTTACTATTTGAGACAGAGGAAGGATGAAAATTTTGTCATCTTCACACCGAATACCCAACGTCTGGAGCAGAGCGAGGACTTCAGCTTCTGTGTAGCAGCCGTCACCAAACTCTGGCAGGTTCTGGATGACCAGAGTCGCATTGAGTGAAAGCAACTGGAGACAAACAATAAAAAACTTTATTCTAGAGCAACTAACGTTTAGGGGAATTGACTTTAGGGGAATTATTATACGTGGTATTTTGATTATCGATTTAACATTCGTAACTGAGGTTCCCCTTTGCATTTAGAATGTTAAAAATACAAAATATCACCACAGCATTCAGAAAAGTCAAAATCAGTTGATTTCATAGCCATGAATTATCTACAGCAGCAACTTTCTTGGTGTCTGAGCTAAGTGAGTGATGGATTGTTTAGCATCATTTTGACTTCTCTTTCAAGCTTCACATGTGAAATATTAGCTTAAAGAGAAATGTCAAGGACAAAGATGCGCCATTGTTCTCAAAATTATTTCAGTGCTTCATTCAACTGCCTCCATTCACTGCTGCTATGTTTTCTTGGACAAATTCCCCCATAAATATTCACTGCGTGAACCGGTGGCTTCACTATCACTGGTTTGGTGTAGGGCTGGACACTAAATCTATAACAATATATAAATATTGTGTGATCTATATCAATAATACGTCCGATGGATTATTTCATATTCAGTGTCGATGATATTTACTGAACTCTCACGACTAGCTAAGCGAGGTTGGTGGAATCAAATCACTCACTCACTCTTTGGTTACCTAGCAACAACTCTCTCACTCTTTGGTTACCTAGCAACGACTCGATGACTAACAGGCACGGCTGCAGTTTAAGGTTTCGCATCACAACTGTTAAAATATAAAAAAAACATAACTAAGTGAAAATTGTGGATAAAATGGTTAAGGTCACGTCTTCAGTTTGGCAGTATTTCAGATATTTATAACTAATAATTACAGATAGCAACAGATATAAAATGCTTTTATTGTGATATATTTTTCAGCCATATCGTCCAGCCCTATTTAACTTTTGAACTTGCTTAAGGTTTGTATATTATTTCATTGGTTTCTGATGTATGTTTTGAATCAGGACAATAAAGTCCTGGAGGTGATAACTACAGAGAGCCGGAACGGAAATATATCAGCATGAACTGAATGAAAAAACAGCTTTTCTGCAAATTAACAACCAGAAAAAACAGGAAAGAAACACAAACAAAGCCTATTATATTTACTTTTTTTATATAAACCCCTAACATGTTTTTAAAAATTAATTTTTAAAAGAATTTCATAAGGAGCAGAGCTTGTTTAAGTATGCTTACTCTTGAAGGAGAGATGTACAGAGAGACCCAGCCTGTTAACAAGAGCCAGAGATTAATACTATAAAGAGCCGAACTGGAACAATTCAACAGATATCGATGGGCTCTGCAGTTCTTACTGAAAAGTGTTTTCATGTTCAGGAAATTTTCAATCGTTTCTCCAGGAGTTAAACAAGAATCAGGTGAATTTGTGGCAGCAGTTTTGTCAGATGCAGGAACTTCAGTTGTCACAGCTGAAACTTTCTGGTCCTTAAATGCTTAAAAAAAAAGAAATTAGTTTATGTATCAAAAAAGCTTCTAAGAACTTTAGTCAATTACTGACTCAAAGAAAAAGCAGTTTTTAAACATAAAATGTATGTAACTCCTCTGAATAATAATGATGATAATAATAATAGCTTTTTAAAAAGCACATTAAATTGGTAGTAAAATACTTCAAATTTAAACCCAAACTGCAGTTTAATTTACTCTAATAAACACATAATGCAGCTAAAAGTACCTGGGGTTTCTGTTTTCTGCTGCTGGGTTTTTACTGTGGCCTGTGGTCCCTGAGATGGACCAGTCAAAGTTTCATTGTTTGCAGTTTTCTCTGTTAGCGGTGGATTTTCACTGGGTTTCACTTCTTCTTTGGCTTCAGCAGAACCTTTGACCTCAGTTTCCTCCGTTTGTTCCGTCTCCTTCAGCTCTGCTGGTTTAGCATCTTCGCTAACTTGTGGCTGGACGTCTTTAACTGGTTCTGCCTCTTCCATCTTTTCAGTCACTGTTTCACTTCTCATTTCTGTCGTCATTTCTGCAGATTCTTGAACCTTTTCAGAGATACCCACTTGCTTTTCTGAAACGGTACATATGGAGGCTGCGTTTTTGTTCTCTGCCTTTTCTTCCATATTAGCTTCTGTTTCAGCCACAATTTCCTTACAAGTTTGAGGCGTTTTTGTTTCTGACGACACATTTTTTTTGTCTGCTGAGAAAATGCCGGACATTTCTGCAGAATATCCGACATGTCCTTGGACTCCAGGCCGAGTCTTTTCATCAGAAGCAGCAGCAATAGGAAGCTGTGCTTCACTGTTTACAGCTGGAGTTTTAGCCCCAACATGTTCACCATTCAGGTTTACTGTGATCTTAGCGGATTCGTCGAGAAGCTGCTTCAGGCTCTTCACTCTGAAATTAAACAAGGTTATAAAAAAATTTAAAATAAAAAGGTTCTTCAAAAAAATTCGCAAAATTTAAACGTTTTTAACAGCTGCAGTAAGTCACTAATAAAGCTAAAAATAAAATACTCACGATTCAAGGCTTTGGATGTTTGGCCTGTGGAGGGAAAAACAAAACAGTTTAGACTAGAAGTGATGAATGAAACTGGCAAAGAAAAAAAATTAATCATTTGCTACAATACGCACCAATCTTTATCGGTATTCTCCAGCACTTTTGTGACGCTGCTTGAATCTACCATCTCAATGCAAATCTGACACAGAAACACATTCAAGCACATTAAAACAGGAAACAATTTATTTGTAAGTGCACTGATTTGGGACGAGAAGAAACTGTCATGTTAAGTGTCCCAAATAAAAAGATAAGAAAAAAGAACATGAAAAGAAGTTTAAGAAATGAAATATAAAAACAGGAAATAAGTTTTATTTATAAAAAGAACTAAAAAGCACTTATAAAAAACAAACGGCCCAAAATGCTTCTGATTTTTGTAGAACCAGAACCAAACATGGAGAAGCAGCATTCAGCTTCTATGCACGAAAAAATCTGGAATAAACTTCCAGAAAACTGCATAACAGCTGAAACACTGAGTTCCTTTAAATCCAGACTAAAAACCCACTTGGTTGAAGTTCCTTTTGAAACATAATCAGTCAAACATCGATCAATGTATTTGATGTTTATTGTTTTAACGATGGAACTTGATAAAATGCAATGTGTGTTACTGGTTTTCACAACTGTTGACTAAATGATGTTTATGATGACGTTTTTTTTTATGTTTTCATAAAGTAAAGCACTTTGACCTGCTTTGTTGCTGAAATATGCGTTGTAAATAAACTTGATTGACTGATTGATCGATCGATACACATTATCAAACGTCAGTGGAGGTGTTGGTGTCGTTGTACCCTGTTGGCGAGCGGCAGAAAGCTGACGATCGGAGCGATGGACGCCACCTTCTTCAAGACATGGATGATCAGATACACAGAAATGTTGGCCATCACCACGACGACCAGCCGCTCCTCCAGACCCTCGAGCTCCGGAACGTGCTGGAAAACGACAGACGGTTCATTAAAAACAGGATCAGAAGAAGGAGATCGTCGATGAAGGAAGAGAGACTTACAGCGTTGCTCCATTTCATCATATTTCTGTACATGACCTCCTGCAAAAAACGATCAATAAAAAAAACTGTTTACGTTTTATTTTTATACTTAGCATGATGAGTCCAATAGAGATGCACTATATCATTAAAAAGTTCACTCAAAAGGGATCTAATATATTCATTGCACATAGTGCAACATATTTCAAATGTTTGTGTTTATCTTAATTATTATGGCTTCCACCCAGAAAAATCAAAATCATTTCCAGCCCAATACTTTAATAGTAATCTAATAAAAGCCTGAAAATTCAGTAGATAAGTATCTTAAATGCTGCCAAACCGCTGGTTTTATCTACAGTTTTCACTCCTCACTCACTGCTGCTGTTTATTTTTAAGGAGTTATACAGGTTAAAGGTGAAACATTAAACTGCTGCAGTGCCAGTTACTCAGCAGGTCGTTGCTAGGTGACCACAGAGTGAGTGAGTTGCTAGGTAACCATAGAGTGAGTGAGTTGCTAGGTAACCATAGAGTGAGTGAGTTGCTAGGTAACCACAGAGTGAGTGAATTAGTGGATTCCACCAACCTAGCTTAGCTAAAGTCTTTCCTCTGGCTAAATGTCCCAGAAATCTGTGCGGTTCTGGATCGGAGTTCAATGAAAGGACTGGATGTTCTGTTGATATTAATCATGTGTCTATTGCAGTATATATTGTTATTGATTTATTGCCCAGTCCTAGTTTTAATCAGGAGAATCCAAGGGCGGCTTACCTCAGTGTGGCCAGAAAGCATTTCCTGTAAAACCTGGTGGATAAACAGCTTAGAGTCTTTGATGGAAGCTGGACTTTTGAAGAAATCTTCAACAAAACTGCAGCACGACAGCCAGTCGGTAAAGAAAACAAAAGCCTAAAACACAATGAAAGCATAAAGTCAAAACGCATTTATAGTAATGGAGCAGGCGTTCTCAAATTTTTATATTTAGTGGTGCAAAAGAGGATTTTTATTTCAGGTCTATTTTTGTTTTATTATGTTTCTAAATTATAAATAGTCCTAAAATGTTACTAATCCATTCAACAAAATGTATTTTTTTGATTTCCATGTATTTGACATCATTGGAAAGCTAAGAATCCACAGTTTAAGAATCTGTAAATAACTCAAAACACCCGACTTGTTCATGGTTTCACATTTACTATGATGCACCACCCTTCTCATTAAGATGAACAAAGAAAACAACAAATGACTTAAGAGATTAACATTTTCATTTCAGGTTGTATATATTAGTGTGTCAAACTCAAGGCCCGGGAGCCAAATCTGGCCCACTGTAGCGTTTTATGTGGCCTTCTCGACTCCAAATTACATCAATTAGTCCCTCCAGCTTTCAACAAAGCCGCAAAATTCTCACATTTTTTCTAATTTTACTGCAAAGTCTTCTGGAAATTGGTCAAAAATATTGGCTTTAATTGACTGCTGCTTTAGCATTACTTGATGTCAAGTTATAGTCCGTGATCAATACAGCGGGTAATAAAGTCACACTTAACATCATATATTAGGTCAAATGTAGAAATTCCTAAATGGGTTAAGTGATCCTGAAAAAGCTGGAGAAACGCTGTAATGGAAGAACAGCAGAGTCTGCTTTCTCACCCTCCTCTGCAGAGGGAGAACCACGATGTTGTAGTAGAGAGTCCGAAGGTTCTGCTTGGGGAAATAACGCCACACTAGCTTGGCGACGTCTTCATGTTTGTAGTTTCCTTCAGGTAAGCCCGTCAGCATGATGACCGAGGCCCCGGGGCCATTATTGGCAGGTGTCTGCAGGGGTCAAAAACAAGAATATTTTTTTCAGGAGAAATTTGCTAATCATAGCTGAATAAAGAAGTCAAACCTGACATTTTGGGATGTAAAATATAAAAAAGGTCAATAAAAACACTTACCCACAAGTTCTTCTTGGTTGTGATTGTGGTAAAATCTAAATGGCAAAAATACAAGTCACTTTTTCAGAAATACTAAGTCTTTTCTTACAGTGCCTATAAAAAGTATTCACCCTTTTAGAGCTTTTTTATTGCTTGTACAAATCAGTCATGATCAACAAAATTGGTTGTCAAGGGTTTGACAAAAAAAACAAAACTTTGACATTAATTTCTACAAAACAATGACAGATAAAAATATGGAAGTGACTCCACAAACATTCACCCCTTCATTTAGTAGATTAATCTTTCACTTTAAATGGGGTGAATATTTGTGTGATATTTTTACTTATTACTTTATAGGAATAAGATTTCACAGAAAGAATTTTATTTGAAACCTTTTTTGGTGATAAAAAAGCCAATTTTGCTCATCAAACCAATAAAAATAAAAGAGGTTGAATACTTTTTATTCTTTGCTTCCCCTTACTTGGGATGATGAACCAAGGAGACTCGGTCGGGAAGACATAAGGAGCAGTCGTCAAGGTAACTGAAAATGGTGGTGAGCTGCCCTGCGGAACACCGCAGTTTGTTGCCGGGACAACCGCCCCGGTGACGATGATGTTGCCGTCTGGCAAAGCGTTTGGAGCCATCTTGGGTGCTGCAGGAGAAACACGTACAATGATTTTAAAAAAAAGAAAATTATATATATATATATATATATATATATATATATATATATATATATATATATATGAGAGCCTTACGCAGAGATGTGTTGGTGCTTCGGGGCAGTTTCATCCTGTAGATTTTATGAGCAGGGCAGCGTTTCAGGAGGCTGTACCAAACTCCGATCCGATCAGCATCGCGGCCAGACTCAAACTCTATAAACACCTGAACAATAAAATAAATAAAAACCACATACAGCAGAGTCAGACTGAATGTATTTTACTTTAACAAATGCATTCATAGCAGGAGTGTTTGTTCCTACCTTGTTGAGCAGAGGAAGGTAATTTGTAATATGTCTGATGTTTCGAAGCATCTCCCTGAGGTCCCGGGCCTCGCTCGGTGAGATGTTCTCAATGTAGATGGTTCTGGTTCCATCATCAGTGACTGGCTGCTCAAGGAAGAAAAATGTTTACGCAAAAAAGTTTGTGTAAATGTTTACTACAACAAATATATTTTCTTATAATTATTGAGGATAGTCTCTTAAATATAAGCACCAGAAAAAATCATTTTTGAATGAGACCAAGAAAAATTATTAAAAAATCTGAACTTTTTTTTTCTTCCTTTACCAACAGTCACTGTGCAGCGAATAAAGCGATAAAACCTGCTGACAAAACGTGCTGGAGCTCTGCTTGGGTTGCTAGGTAACTGGGCTGGGGCTTCGCTGGGGTTGCTAGGTGAGGGTTAGTGCTTTCCCATTTGTGAAATGGCTTGTTTTCCTGACACCAAAAACATTAACTTATTGTCAAGAAACAGCTGGGTATTTTTTTAAGCTGCTGGGTTGTTTTTAGAAGCAGTAGAAATGGAAGTTGAAAAATGTGCCAAATGTGAATTTTCCATAATAAGTCCAATTTAAAGCCATGTGGTTTGTGTCACTAAACTGCTCATACTAACTGCATTTATTCATATTTTCAAATGTATTTATATCTATATTTATTGATACTCTTATTGCAAAAACAGTAAAACATTTCTGATAGTCAATTTTTTCTTGTAACTTTTTTTGATTTTCAGTTGAATTATACAAAATACATGTCACATTAAAGGCAAAACGAGATTTTAAAGGATTTGTTATTACCCACTGCAGAAAACGCAGACAAAAAATAAATCAGGTCAGTTTTTAATTTTAAATGTTACTGATGTAAACCCAAATTTTTCCAAATTTACTTTTGTATTTCAAGACCATGATTATACAGTAAATAAACAGTTTTTAAGTTATGTTGATGAAGAAAGGTGTAGATACTTACAAATCCGACCAGGTCCATCAGAGATTTATAAAATTCAAACTGAAACAAGAACAGAATCAAGTCACAAGGATTTCTCAGCATCGGTTTGTGTGAAAGTTTCTGTCATGTTTATGTTTTAGAGTTGGGATTGAAAGTCTTCATCCAGGTTTTTGTTTTTAATTTAATTTATTAGTAATAGGGACCAAAACTATCCAGTAGTTTTTTTCTAAAATGAAAGACATGGTTTTAATCTGACAAACCTGCAGGAGCCTTTTTGTTTTCTGACTGCCTTGCTTATTTCATTAAAATATTGTGTGTTTAGTTTGTTTACTTAGCTGGTGAAAATAAAAAAAAAATAGTTGAATGTTATTTACAATTATATTTAGAAAAGAAAAAAAAACCCCCGAGTAGCTTCAACTTGACATTTTAGGCCACAAATTAAGAAGTTTTGGACACAACTGTTGTAGCAGAAAGACTTTTAGTATTGTGATGTTACGGAAAAGTACTGAATGGGAATGTAACGCTGTTGCTAGGCAACGAAAAGAATTACGCCTATTTGGGCCTTACTGTTATAGAAGAAGTTCTCTAGCAAATATATCAAACTGCTCGCTCTGTAGTGGGCCACACAATCTATTCAAATGAACATCATTATTATTAATTAAACCATAATAAAGGTTCACTACATTAAACCTACTTACTGGAGCCATAAAAATCTTGCTGACAACAATCTGGATGCAGAGTTTCTGTCCGTTTAGAGTCAAGGATTCTTTTTGGGAAGCTTCTTTCGCAGCTAGATGATTGGGCATGAGCACAACAGCCTGAAATAAAAAATTAAAAAAATCAATTAAAACAAATAATCAGGATAAAGATTATGCAGAGTAAAAGTAAAAAAGTCAGGCCCACCATGCATGCCTGAGGAATCACGTAGATGTTTCTTTCCACGTATTGAAATCCGAGCAGATCTGCAATGTCGCTCTCAGTGTAGCAGCCGTCGTGATACATTGGCAAGTTTGTTATTAACAGCAGCCTTGTGTAAACTGAGTTAGACTGAAATAAAACAAACGGGAGAAACAGAGTTGCACAAAGTTGATTAGCAGTTCATCAGGAAGGATGTTTGAGTGTTTAGTCAACATGCCTCCAAGTCTGCATTATGAGAAATCATAACCAAATCTTAAGAGCACCAGTAAACAGATTTATGTACAATTGAAGAGAAAAAATATATATTAAGGTTTACTTAGAGTTTCAAAGACACAGGGACAAAGAAATTTGTTAAATGTGTGGCAGAGATGTGCAAAAAACGTAATATATTTTCTATTGTACCAGCACATGTCGGTCCTACTAAAAACATTGGAAAAATCAGAACTCGAAATTGAATACATATGTTAGGAATGGGTTGGTACGGAAGAACATTAGGGCCACTGGGAAAAAAAATAAAAATTTTGACTTTTCATCTCAGAAGATTAAAGTCAGAATTCTGAGGGGGGGAAAAAAGTCAAGATACTAAATACACAAAATAGAAAAAATAAACTACATTAAAATAAAAGCAAAATATTAAAAAAATATTTTACAAATATTGTTTCAGGTACTTATTTGATGACTTATCGCTTCAGAAAGATTTTATGGTTTCAGGAAATGTGTTTATATTTGTCAGACCCTGTTTGAGCCAGATATCACACAATAGATGACAATTTTTTTAATGACATGAATCAGGGCAAAAGTGATTCATGCAAAGATCTCCATCACCTCTTATTAATTAGAATAAACTTTGTTTAGAAAAAAAGGAACCTTACTTTTGGTGATTTGACAGCGTTTTCATCAAGGCAATCTGTAACACAAAGAGAAGGTTAGTAAAAACAGAACTAGCATAAGAATTTATATTTTTCATTGTACAAACAGATTTCTTACTAATTTTTTGTGGCAGCAGTAGACATCCCATCCTCTCTCCGACGGTCAGGGAGTGATCCGTAGCTGAGGAAGAGGAGGAAGAAGCAGCTGGCTGCTGTTTGGACGCTACAATCAGTGTTGGGGAAACGACGCCGACGGCTGCTGGCGGAGCATCTGTCTGAGTTTTCTGTACACTCACAGGAACTTCAGGGAACAAAAACAAGATTATATTTGATAAGATCTAAACAAAAATGAATCATTTTGTTGCTCTGAATGCTGGTTTTGTTTTATCAACAAACATGCAAAGAAAAACAAAATCTGGTGAAAAATAGTGTATAATGAATTTAGAGTCAACCATTTTCACAGATTATTACAGGATTTTTGAGGAAGGAGGATAGATACACAGACCCATTCAATAAGTGATAATATTATTGATGTCAGTAACTCCATTACCAATTATGATGACTTTCTGCTTAGTTAATGAAATCACATCTAGAAAATTACACCAGACTACAGCTGCAGCTAACAAATATTTTAGTAATCAATTATTATATCAATTATAATGACGATTAATTGAAAATTACTGAACATTCTGCAGATTTTTCTATTTTATACAATATTAGAAATACATTCAAACATGCAAATAATTCAATTCCTTATTTAAAAAAGAAACTAAAAGTTTTAATTATCTAAAATACAATAAGATCATTCCTTTAGTGCATGGTTGATTGTTTGCAGCCAAAAATGCATCTGCAGCTAAAATACATTGCAGGGTTGATATACTGATTCTTGTTTATTAACTGATTAATAATTAGATAGAAAAGGTCTCTTTTATGTGAAGTTATTTTTTTTACAGAATTTTAATTGGATGAAACTAACATTACGCCACTTGAGGAGATTTGGGTAGAACATATTTACAGATTTTTAGCTTAATTAAAATATGTTTAATTAAAGTTACTCAAGTAAATGTAGCTGAGTAAATGTAACTAGTTACAACCCAACTCTGTAAACAAGAATCATCTGGATGTATATTCTAATAGATTTAATATTACTGTATAAATTAATACGGTTTAAATTCAGGAAATCTTTCAACTTCAAGTTTGTAAACATTTGGAGTCTCGGCACCTTTTGCTCCAGGTTTGGAAACTGATGAAGTTTTTTTAGCAGACGCCTTAGAGAGACGATGAAGGTCGCAGATCCTCTTCTTACAGCGCTGCAGACGATTTCTGAAGTCCTTCGAACTGTAATAAAGCATTAAACATTTGACTAATGCAAAAATATAACCTTATTTTTATAGAGGGAGAAAAAGAAAACTGTACAAATTTGAGTAATTGCATGAAAAAATTGCTCTTAGAAGTTAAACCTGACAAACATGAGTCAATCAAATTTTATTTGTATAGCACATTTCAGCAGCAAGGCATTTCAAAGTGCTTTACATCATAACAAACACAAAAACACAAAGTCATGCAACATAGAATCAACAATCAAAACATGACATTAAGTCAAGTGCCATCGTTAAATTGATTACATTTCAAATACAACTCTAAACAGGTGGGTTTTTAGTCGAGATTTAAAGGAAGTCAGTGTTTCAGCTGTTTTACAGTTTTCTGGAAGTTTGTTCCAGATTTGTGGTGCATAGAAGCTGAAAGCTGCTTCTCCTCGTTTGGTTCTGGTTCTGGGAATGCAGAGCAGACCAGAACCGGAAGACCTGAGAGGTCTGGAAGGTTGATACAACAGCAGCAGATCTTTAATGTATTGTGGTGCTAAACCATTCAGTGATTTATAAACTAACAACAGTATTTTAAAGTCTATTCTTTGAGCTACAGGGAGCCAGTGGAGAGACTT
>CAEFZX010007317.1:12340-25198 GCA_903066825.1 Alfaro cultratus | reverse complement strand
TATATATATATAATGTAGGCTTCAGTTCAGTTAAATTAGAGACTAAATAATACACATATCTAATTCAGGTATTATGAGTTCATCTAGCTTATTTAGATATTAACATCAGCAAATTACTACACGATGATTCAGAGCTAATTAGTGAGGCAAACGTACCAGAACAAAATAATAATAAAAAACAAACAAACAGAGCTTTAATCTTTAATCAGAACCCACTGTGTTTCATCTCCTCAGCTGCTTTTTATGCAGGCAGTTGTGCTGTGGTTCCCTTAGTATCCAAATGCCATTATGCTAACCAACTTGAGACCTTTGAAATTTAACAATCTGACTATATTTTTGCAAATTGCCTCAAGATGATGTGTTGTGAATTGGAGATATAAATAAACTGAATTAAAGTCATTCGACATGAAAGCAGGCACTTTGGTCAGCTTTGTCTGACCTACAGTTTCAAAACAAACAGTACTTAATAGTGAACACTGCAGCGATTGTATGGAGCCCTCTACACAGTAGTCTGCATAAAAACTGAATTTTGTTGGAAACATTCGAGTTAATAATTCCGTTGACTAATTGCAGATAACACAATTAGAAGCCAATTTAATTTCAAAAAGCTCTTTTTAAGATGCAATGTTAGTGTTATTCTAAATAATGTTAATAAATGAAACCCACTTTATTTTCTGTTAAGATATTAAAGTTTAGGCTTGTTCATTTGAAAATCCCATCTTTATAATGTTCCTTTCAGAGCACCAGTGCCTCACATTAGAAAACTGATGAAGCCACACTCACCTGTCCATCTTTCCCATCCCAGGCTTCTACAGCGTTAATTTTTGGCATGACTCCGCCTCCCAGTGTGGCGGTGGAGCCTCGGCCCACGGAAAGCTCCCTGAAAACATCAGTGACACCAGGTCCTCCATTTAGTCTGCCTTTTGCTTTCTTTTACTAAGGAAAACTAGAAAAGCAGGAAAAGTGCGCCCTCTACCTGAGGAACTCGTGTATGCCAGTCTCACTGAAGGAGCCTCTGAGGAGAGCGAATTTCATTTTGCGTGCGTTGATGGCGGCCATCGCCGGGTAGCCGAATCCGCCGATTCCTAGAGAGGCCTCCAGCTCCATCTGAGAGCCTGCCTCTGTCCAGAGCCAACTGGAAATAAAAAAAAAAAAAAAAAAAAAAAAAAAAAGATCAGAAAACTAACTTTGATTGACATAAAGTAATATTCAGTAGCATTAATCCTCACCCCCACTGCTTCTTCTTATACTTTTCTGCCATCTTTACCATCACATCCAGATAACCATTTCTACCAGATGCACCTATTTGGAAACAGCAGAATGGTATTAGGATTTCTGTATGAAATCTGTGTTTTAGATTTTTTATGTAATTTGGAAACAAAGTTTTAACATGGGGGTTGGAGGGAAGACGCATTTCAGCACCTGTATCCAGGATGTGTGGAAGGACGGCAATTATACACAGCTGACTGTCTTCACAGGTCTTCTTCAAGACGTCTTCATTAAGGATCTGAGAGAGAAAGTTCATTTTAAATTCAAAGTATTTTCTGTAAACAAAAAACGGGTTCATATAAAATTGCATTTTTCTTTAAAAAAAATGCAATTTTACACATTTTCAGATCAACATTTATCAAATTAAATTTGCAAAATTATTACATTTCTGTGTATTTGTAAAATACAAAGAAAATCTCTAGAGTATCAATGTTTTAAATACGAGACTAGAAAGATTGACAGACTGCTGGATGCATAGACCAACTGATTTAAAAGGGGAAAAAAATCATATAAAGGAAAAATAAATATTCAAATCATTTTAATACATCTTAAAACCTTAATTTTTTTTAATAATCCAAACCAATATTTTTTTCATTCCAATGCTTCTTGAGGACAGAATGAACATTGATTCTATTTTAGTCATAGCTTTAATTGTACAACACCTGAAGCAGTCATACTTGTTGCCACAGTAACTAACCAAAGTGATTAGTACATGGATGATCACACTGACCTCCAGCAGCTCAGGAGCAGGAGCTTTGTCAGAGAACAAATCCATGGCCTTCTCGATGATGTCCCCTCGGGTGCGGCCTCCTTGGTAGTCCTCAGGCTCCTCCCCTTTACGGAAAATTTTGATTGTGGGAAATCCGCGGATCTAAAACATACAAAAACATTCCTTTAATACCAGCATCAGCTGTCTGATGTGGGAAACATAAAAAACAAAAGGAAAGCCATTGTTTATGCTTTATGCTTAAAAATATACCATAACATCCATGTCGGGGATTTCAGGACAGACGTTTAAGCCACCAAATACAAAAGACTGAATCACAAAAATGCATGTACTATTTGGTTAAATATCTTAGCAGTTTTTCCTTTATAGAAAAATATTTTTAAAAACCAACAAACTGGCAAAATTTATATTTAACTTTTTTAGAGAACACAGGAGACATTTTCCTGAGTTTTCGCTTTCCCAATACTCTATCACTCTATTAAGTTTCAGCTTGATCAGTTTGATTTTAGATGCTGAAATATTTAAAGCAGAAAATCACAGTCTCCCCTCTGGTTTTCCTCATAGATGTGAAACTCAAGAAATCCCTCATTAAGCAGCTTTATAAAGATATTTAACCTCAGCATCCAACATTGGAGAAAACCAAAACCAAATAACTGTTCCCTCACACGTTTTGTTTTTCAAGCAGACCAAAGCTCTGTATATGTAAAGCTAAAACCACTGGAAATGAGATGGACTGGTAGAGAAGACACAGCCCAGTTTTGCACAAATATCAGGATTGTTTAGCATTTGGAGAAATGATGACACGACATTGAGTTATTACTCACCCCATAGCGGCTGGACACAACCTGATGTACGGTAGCGTCCACAGCCCCAAGGCGAACTTTGCCCTTGGTCTGCTCCTTAACAGCTGTGGCTGCAGCTGCCCATTCAGGCTCCAGGCTGTGGAGGAGGACACAGTCACCGTTACACACACACACACACACCAATAAAATCACCTCAAATTAAATTTTTGTGCAGGCTCATGGTTTCTAGTTGTGGAGCTGACAAATTTCACAACTTCTAGAAAATTTTAACTAAAAATCTGTGCTTTATTCTAGTGGCAGAACAAATCTGAGTGATTTAAGGTCTACATATAAGGGTTTATCTTGTTTGATGAGACAAGACTGTTAGCTACTGAATCTTACTTCTTGCAGTGTCCACACCAAGGGGCAAAAAACTCCACCAGCCACACGTCGTCACCGTTCAGGACGGTCTCATCAAAGTTGGCGTCGGTGAGCTCCACCACATCCTTCTTGCTGCCACCGCTACTCTGCTGGAAGGCAGCAGAAAGTAAAAGGAAAAACCTTTCATTTCCATCACTTCCATTAAGAGAGTGAAAGCTTCAATAGGTTGCGGTGGTTAACTTACCTGCTTGTTGTAGCTGGAGCCACCAGACTTTCCACTCAGCCTCTCTTTGACGAGCGTTCTCAAAGCATTCATTGCTCCATCGACAATCGCCTGACTACTGCGTCCTCCTAGTGGCATCAAAGATTTATTCATTGCATTGTACATCTTTAAACATGTGGTTATTAAATCAGCCACAAATCATTCTATCATAGCATCAAATAAAAATTGCACTTCTAATACTCACCTTGATATTCCTCTGGTTTATTTTTATTTGCTCCAAAGACCTTGATGGTGGGGAACCCTCTGACGCCATATTGGCCTCCCAGTGACTTGTGCTGGTCAGCATCTACAGCCCCAACCTTCACAATACCCTGAAAGATTGATACAGACACATTGGCTATGTTTAGTGTAATTAGACTACATTTAGTCTAATTAAAAGCATCAATGTTTGCAGGTTAAACATGAATATTTTATGTGAATCTACATGGAGGATTTTTGTTAAAGAAAGAAGTATTGACATAAAGCAGCACTTAAAAATGAACTGCAAGCCACAATTTTATCTACATCTTTAGCATCTCATTTGTAGTTATATTACCATAGTAGAGTAAAATCTTTCAACTGCAGTAACCTGAGTTTTACATTTATGTTTTTGCTCTCTAGTGAAACTGATCAAATCAGAAGATGTGTGTCTGTGTGTGTAACTGTGTATACCTCGAAATGTAACCACCAGAAAACTTATCTGGAGCTTAGTTAATTCACCATTACCGTATCCAGCAGATAAAAAAAAGGGAATGATTAATCTGTGCTGCATACTGACAATTTCATTTTTAATTTGGCAGCATAACTTTACTTTTGCCACATAATAACTTAATTGTCATTAACTTTTTGTTTTCGAAGAAGGTTTCTGCTGCCGAGCCGTTATGAGGAGTGCGCTGTGGTATTAGAATGAAACATTTTGTGTATCAGTTATCCTGCTGCAACAAGAAGCAGGCTTGCCAATTTTGAGGCTTCAGATAAAAATATGTCTTCCAGACCCTTCTTTTTCTTGGACAAATATCAGTATAACTCTACTTGTCTAGTCTGTTCAAAAATAAATGCTGAAGGAAGAAAACTGACGTGTGACAGCTCTGTTAGATTACCTTGAGGGCTGTTGCTGCTTTCTTCCACTCTGGAGCAAGACTTTGACAGTGACCACACCTATGAGAGAAAATGGAAGGAAAACAAAAAAGCAACAAATGACTGATCAAATGACCATAAATTTCTGCAATTAGAGACGCACAACTGGTCAGCAAAAGACTGGAATCAGACAAAGTTTTTTTGGGAGAGCTCCAACAGCTTAATGGTAGTTCAGATGCTGAATATCTGGTTATTCTTTTCACATTCAATAAATTCATCAAAACAAAATAATAATAAGAGAGAAACATTTTTCTCTCTGTATTTGTAACAGTCACAGAAAAGCAAAATGAATAAAAGATTCCTTGAACTGCTCTGAGACTCGTACATCAAAACACTGTAAAATCTGAATCTTCCTCAGCTTTTGTTTCAGGACAATTTCTAAGATTGTGCCGCTCTAAAACTTTTAATCCCAACAAAGGACAAAAGTCAACTTAACAGTTGTATTGTTCTCTCAGATGAAAACACAAACTTGTTCACCTCATCTTTTAGTGAGGGTTGTGCTCTTCACAGCTAAAAATTGGAAAGCAAATTTTGCACATACAAGCCTTGTTTTGTTTTTGTGATTCATATGTAAATGTTTAGAAAGGGAAGGAAATGCCTCAAACAGGCGACTGTCACTCAACCACAAATCCTTTCTTATAAAACTATTACTGTTGCATCATTATTATGATCAATGAATGCGTACATCTGTATGAACTCACCAGGGAGCATAGAACTCCACCAGCCACAGACTGTCACTCTGGATCACCTCCCTGTTGAAGTTGGACGGTGTGAGCTCAATAACATCATCACTGGAGGAATACAAGGCTTGGACCGACAGGACCAGCGAGAAGCCCAGCATTCCTAAAACACAAGGTGAACAACCAGAAGGTTTACCTCAGCGGCTAGTTATGTTACATCAAATAAAACACTAACTACAGGAAGGTTGCTAGAGGACTGTTTATACAGAGCTAAAGATTTGATTTTGAATCATCACATAAAATATAAAAGGCCTACTCCTGCACCGAAACTTAGCCCTACAAGCTAACAATAGTAGCTAAAACGCACTAAAATACTTAAAACACCAGCTCCTCCTCGTTACTAATATAGCATAATAATACTACAACATTCTTATAACTTACCGAACAAAAGCGAACTCATGGTTTTCACTTCTCTCTGCTCGTCTCCTCGATTGAAACAACACACAGACTACCGCCGCTGCTCACTCTCCCACAAAAGTCTATTGCAGAGGGAAAAAAATCTCACCGTGGCCCGCGCTGATTGGTCCGTTACAGGAGACGGTGAGATCAGACCAATCAGCGTGCGCCGTGTAGTTTTGAGGAGAGACGAATGAAGGAAAGGAGGAGGACGGAAGCAGTATACTTTCGCTGCATCAGGATGTGTTAGATATGACTAGGCTGACTCACTCTTAAAATTTAATGACAGCAGGATGCGTGTATTTGAGATTAACCACTTAAAATATATATATATATATTAGCACTAGAAAATACAATGAAGAACAAAATTATTAATACTCTTTGAATTTTTTCCAATTTTTTCCACATCAAACCCCAAAACTTTAGTGTATTTTGTTTGGATTTTAAATGACAGGTTAACGTAAAGTAGTGCATAAATTTGAAGTGGGATTAAAAATGACAGCAAATAATATTCTGAAATAAACGTACGTGTTTGTTGGGCGCTTGTGTTCAGTTCATTTTAATGTGATAACACAAAATAAAATCATGTGAAACCAATTCAAATATAGTTACCAAATAGAATCCACCTCTGATCATCTAATGAATGAACAAGCTTGTTCATTGCTCATTTGTGAACAAACAACATCTTGAAGATCAAGGCAGACAGGAAACACAGCAAGTATAAAGTTTCTAGTTATAATAACATCAAAAGGTGTTCAACAAGGTGTGCAATGTTCAGATTATCTCTTAAAATGTTTGAAAAGAGTCAATCTTCTTGCACTTTAAAATTAAGCACTGCTTTTCTTCATCACATAAACAATAAAATATTTTGTTTACTTTCTTTATGGAGAAATTAATTACATTTCTTTTTCAAGTCACAGAGGGGACAATTTTAAGTAAATATATGCTTATTATTGTAGTAACCTTTCTTTAAAAAAACCCCCAATACAATCTATCTTAAATTAAAAATAATTAGCCAAAATAATATTTTCAGCTAAATTTATTCCACACTAACAAACAGAAAAATAACTGAAAACAGCATTTAAATTCAAAGGTTAAAAAGTATCCATAAATTCATCTGTTTTTCTTTATTTTTTCTGAACTTTTAATTTGCTTAGCTCTTGAAACCCACAACTTTCGCAGAAATGCAATTTCAAAACAATAAATGTTAAACAAACTAAGAAGGGGGAAAATACTCCATAAAAGCACAAAAAGCACACTATTAAGTGATAAGTAAAACAGATCAGATTGTTTGGTTGTGATTAGTGCAGCAAAAGATGAGCTGCATTGGAACGATGTGACCACTAGATGGAGACAAAGTCCAATACTCACTGTACACCAAGCGGTACAGTGAGTATAACTGTACTACTAAAAAAGTGGTAAAAAAAAAAAAAGTGTTCATTTGTAAAATATAAAGTTTGATAAATAAATAAATAAATAAATAAAGTTATTTGTCACTATTTTTTATAACCATTATAACACGTTCTTTTCTCATACACAATCACAAATGTATTGGGCTTAACATGTGCGTGTGTGTGTGTGTGTGTGTGTGTGTGTGTGTGTGTGTTATTTGTGTTATTTGTCTGAAATAAATTATTCATCCATTCATTCACGTCCTTCTTATGAGCTTTCCATTAATTTATCAGATCAGCTGTCGGGTCATCATTATGGTCTTTAAGGCCAAATGACTCACTGGTTTGCGTTACTGGTCAAAAATAAATAATCCCCACTATAAAAGCTCTTCATCTTCATAATGCTGTTAAAACTGTTGCTGAGAAGCTTTCAGTTAGAGTTTCATGATGATGAATCCAGTATGGATGACAGGACGGCCACATTTTGGGCTGATAGAGAAAGCCTTGTGGATATTTCTTCTCAACAGGTTGCTCTCATGTTGCGATGGAAAGCTGCAGTTCTCATCTGTAATTTCGTCAAGCTAACACCTCACAATGCCTCCCATGAAGAGCGGAAAATTGCGATCCGCAGCGCCTGGCTGCACTGCGCTGCGTCCAGACAGTAAACAGCAAAACACGCAGCAATCCCACGTCACAACCGGAAATTGAGAAATCAGCTTTAGAAATAAATGTGGGTGGGTGGACATATCGACTTCTGAAGTCAAATGTTCAAATATAGTCCATAATTTTGGGATATATATTTATAATTTCAATGTTAAAAGTGATAAGTTTGAGAAAACAGAAGTCAAAATTTTGATATAGAAAGTAATAATTTTGGCTTTAAAGTTTGGAATATGACTTTGAATTTCACAAGTTAAGAGAACAAGAGAACCTTGATTTCAGGGAGACTTAACTTTAAAAGTCAGAATTGTAACTCAAAACTATTGAACCTAATAATCATTATATTGCATCTCATACTTATTACGAGAATCGTGACTCTATTTGCCACTTTTATTCTGTAAGTAATTCCACATTATTCCACACCTGTGTTAGTTAACTATGAACCTACAAGAAAACCCTTCTTATCTTTTGAGTGTTTTATTTTTGAAATCTGTGCCGGAAGTTTGGATTTCAATTGGTCTGACTTGACAACAGGCGCACTTCAATGCCAACTTTTGCAGCGCGCACAGGCGCACTGTTCGCTGCCAAACAAGGCTGCATGGAACTGACAGGACTTAATGCTGCAGTCAGGTCGAAGAAAACAGATTTTCTTTTTCGTAACTAATATATATACATCTATATTTAATTTAGAGGAATCTAGCGGATACATAAAGCGCGCCAGGGCGCCTGGTGACATTTCTGTGGACATTTCATTTAGTTTTGAAGCGGGCAATCTTCGGAATAATGTGGGGAATCCAGAGAAGTCGGTACGCGGACTGCAACGGTTCTGAAGCGAGTGAAGAGGCTGAGATTGTGGTGAACATCGGCGGAGTGAAACAGGTGTTGTATGGCGACGTGTTGAATCGGTTCCCGGAGACTCGGCTGTCAGAGCTGGTGGACTGTTCTCTGAAGTCTCCCGAAGAGATATCCTCATTGTGTGACGATTATGACCCAGACACCGGGGAATTTTATTTTGACAGGGACCCTGAGGCATTTAAGTGTATAGTGGAGCTGTATTATTACGGAGAGATACACATGAAAAGGGGCATCTGCCCGATTTGTTTTATGAAGGAGATGGACTTCTGGAAAATCGGCGCAGATTTTCTGGATGAATGCTGCAAAAGCCACCTTAAAGAGGTTCAGGATGAACTTGCAGAGATCGCAGAGAGAGTGAGAACTATCTTGGTGGACAGAGAGGGAGACCCATCAGCAGGAGGCTGCCAGCGCTTCCAGGCGTCCCTCTGGAGGCTGATGGAGAAGCCGGAGTCCTCAGTGCCTGCGCACGTCATTGCCATAGTTTCTTTCATCTTCATCCTCGTCTCCTCTGTGGTTATGTGCGTCGGGACAATCCCCGAGCTTCAGGTGGAGGACTCCGAAGGCAACCTCACTGAGCACCCCACTCTGGAGGTCATCGAGACGGTGTGCATCGGTTGGTTCACCATCGAATACCTCCTGCGTCTGATCTCCTCTCCAAACAAGATCAAATTCGTCCTGTCCTTCATGAACATCATCGACTTCATGGCGATCATGCCCTTCTTCGTGGTGCTGATTCTGACCTCCTTCGGCGCCGGAGTGATGGAGCTGGCCAACGTGCAGCAGGCGGTGCAGGCTTTGCGCATAATGCGCATTGCGCGCATCTTCAAGCTGGCGCGCCATTCATCCGGTCTCCAGACGCTCACATCTGCGCTGAAGAGCAGCCTGAAAGAGCTGGGTCTGCTCCTCATGTACATGGGGGTGGGGGTGTTCCTCTTCTCAGCGCTGGGCTACACCATGGAGCAGAACCACCCGGACACGCTGTTTACCAGCATCCCGCAGTCGTTCTGGTGGGCTGTGATCACCATGACCACTGTGGGCTACGGGGACGTGTACCCCAAGACCACTTTAGGCCGGTGTAACGCAGCCATCAGTTTTCTGTGCGGGGTCATCGCCATAGCGCTGCCCATACACCCCATCATTAACAACTTTGTGCTGTTTTACAACAAGCAACAGGTGCTGGAGACCGCAGCCAAGCATGAAATTGAACTGATGGCGCTGCGCTCCACTGAAGGCGAACTGAGGGCTGCACCTGAGCACCGTGAACATGTTTGCGATACCCGGGTGTGGGACTCCTCCATGAGCTCCTGTCACAGCGATACGTTCCTACCTCTGCTGAAGGACACCAGGGGAGGGCCGAGTATGCAGACCCCGAGCATGGAGACTAGCTTTGAGAGCACAGCAGAGGCCTCAGAATATTTCATCTCATGAATTTGGAGAAACTTGTCTTATCTGATAAGAGAAAGCATCCACAAGATGATCTAATCACTTTTTTCCTTTGAAGTACTACATATGTATGGGAGATTGGTTAAGGATTTGAAACTATCCTCGCTCTCCAAATAAGATTAAACAGAAAAATGCGTTAGCTTTGGACTTGAACTCGCAGCGAACCCAGATTTGCATATGGCCTCCACTTGAACACCCATATAGGCATCTTACTTCAGCCAACATTTATATGCTGCCCAAATAGTTTGAAAATTACCTGACAAAGGGATTCCAATAAGGACTGTATGCAGGTCACATTAGGCTCAATGACTGCATCATTTGCCACTGAGGGGTTCTGGCAGCTTTTTCTGTCCAGGCAGCAAAAATTTCCATATGGGACCAAGCGTGTAGGGAAAAGTAATTTTTACAAGACCTTTTTAAAGTTAATCTATTTTTGCTGAGTGGTATTGTTACAACATTTGTTTTTATGCTAGTATGTTATGAAGGTAACATTGGATCCATTATGCATGGAGGGTAGGAAATGAGCTGAAAATACCCCCCACATGTATTTTACCACAGGTTGAATAATTGCCCCATGTTATTTGCCTATACTTTGCCTATTGCAGGGATTCCATGTTTCCTGAAAGGTTTTCCCTATGTCAGCATCTTATGCCTGCCACCATTTACATATGTGGCCCAAAAGGGTTGGAAATATGGAAATAATGAAGCTTTTGCTCAGTTGCAATTGATTCACTGTGAAAAGGAAATTTAACTATATTCTTACTTTGCCTTTTTCAGTAAGTACCTATTTGAAGAAGGTTTTCTTTGAAAAGTCGCTTTTCCCCATTTAGGCATCTTATCAAAGTTAACATTCACACATAATGCCAGTAAGACATGGGGTTTAAAATGGGCCTCAGCTGTGCTAAATGCCCCATGTTATTTGCCTATATATCAATCACTTCATAGAAAGCAGTGGGTTTATGTTTGTTTAGCTGCTCTATTCCAGCAATTAGTTTTTCTCTTTTAGTCATCTCATGAATACCATATTTAAGAAATGGGGGACATTTTGGTAGGACAAGGGTTGAAAACAGGCCCTACATGGGCAGGTTGTTTGAATGCAGGTTATATGTTATCTGATTGTAACTATTTGATACAACTTAAATCCTGGTACAAAGATTACCCATATTCATCCATTTCATCGATTTTGAATGTATATTCTTTATACCCAAGTGAGACCCCACAAGGACATTTTTAGGATGTCCTACTGGTTTTGCTGAAATGAGGTTTGTCTAGTAAACCCAAGTTGGACCCATACATGAAGCACATTGTGAGCTCACACCCACCTACTACAGTAGCCATCAAGTCTGAGCAAAATCCACAAACACATACTGGTTGTGATTTAACACTCCCATACAACTAAATTTCACTTATACTGTAGATTGGTCTGTAGCTTTATTTCATGTGAGGCAGCTTGTTCAGGAGAAAATTAAGAAAAGTCAAATACCTTCATGATAACTGTATAAGCATAACAACAACAACAAAAATCAGATTGTACTGTGAGCTTGTGATTTAATTATGTACATTTCACTGCCGTTGCTGGAAGCATGGAATTGGCGATGCAAGCCCTTAAGGACTCTTAAATGTTGTTTATCACCCGTGATATACATCAGCGTGATTATTGTTTCTATGTCAGTGTAGGGTGAAATCAGCTGAAAAATGCACAAGAGTTTTTGCAGCAGCTGCGTCATTTGCCTGACTTTTTGTTAAGCAGATTTTAGGGGCTTTGAATGTTCCTCTTTCTCCAGGGTTCGTTCCAAGTTGCCGTCTTTCTGCTGATAAAAGAATCAAAAATCGGGAGGTGAAGAAATCCCAAACCACATGACTATACTCCAACAAAATCATCAGTAAAAAGAAACATGAAAAAATGAGGAGCTGTGTGGAATATGTATTTTATTGTGATTAAAGTTGAATGCAGCATTTTTGTCCTTCATGCCCCAGGTTTCTAAATGATCCTGACAGGTGTCATTTTTAAAAGGACATTTTTCACATTTTTGAAATGCCTCTACTCCTACACTGACAAGTCTGAATGATGTTGAGTTTGCTACACAAATAGAACAGTCACTTTAACAGTTAGCTGGCACAGCAGGGATACTGCAATGCCCGACATGTCACGGCATGATTCAAGCAAAGACTCTACATCTTTGCAGAGCATTTTGTGACATTAGGGTCATTAAATCATTAAATGCACAATCTTTTCACAGGAAGCATGAGCAGGAAAAAGGAGAAGAGAAAAAAGCAATTGATGAAGACTTAAGAAGCCTGATTGTAAGTAGACTGATAAGTTGCTTTTTTTAAAGCAGCTGATTTTGGAGTATTTTCATGAATATGTGCTGGTTAACTATTTTTGTACAGTAAGAACATTTTATTCAGTGGTTCCCCAGTGAAATACTAGTCAGCCAAAAACGGAAACATTGGTTAGTTTCAATGTCCGCTTGACTGGTGAATCACAAAAAAATGATTCATATAAGCAAATAAATATATGCATATACTTAAAGCTATATGGATTCTTATCAAGAATTGATACACTGACATGATCAATATGTGTGGACAAAAATGGCACAAAAACACTGCTTAACACTTTTAGTGGGATTGCCATCAATTTTCTTAAAGACAATCCAAATAATTATTTATTTTTTTAAAATAATTGTTTCTTCAAGAAAGATTAGACATTAGTGCGTCTGGCAATATCATCAAAAATAATCTATCTATCTATCTATCTATCTATCTATCTATCTATCTATCTATCTATCTATCTATCTATCTATCTATCTATCTA
>CAEFZX010007317.1:0-12301 GCA_903066825.1 Alfaro cultratus | reverse complement strand
CTATCTATCTATCTATCTATCTATCTATCTATCTATCTATCTATCTATCTATCTATCTATCTATCTATCTATCTATCATTTATGTTAAACTCCACCTGATCTTAGGTCCTTGATTCCTCTTTCTTGACTTTTTATTTTATCCATGGTCTAATGCATCCAATTGTATAATTATTTCTTGACAAGAATTAAATTAAACTAACATTAGCTTCTTTGAGAAAAATCACTGCCTTTTAACAGTATGTAGCATCACATGCACATACATGACAATGTGAAACTTCCCAAGCTCCCAACTAAAGTAAATAAGATATTTAAGATCAATTTATTATTATTTAGAGCATGAGATACAGGGCACTGCTGCTCTCCCAGTGACGAGGTTTGTGAATATGTCACTTCTACAACATGTCAGTTTGGAAAAGAGAAACTTCTCCACCACCTCCTCCTCGGTGATGTTCTCAACTGAGCTCTAAGTCTTCCGTTCTGCAGCCTGAAAGCGAGAACATGAAGGTGGTCAGAAGGGAAGGGGACTGTTCAGACTGTCCACCCACTCACATCTTTTACTCCACAGCTATCTCCTCTGGCCAGCAGTAGATTCACACGTCAAAGACAGAGAAGAGGGCCTTTGTTGGTGCTGACAGGTGAAGGGAGGAATGTGAAAAGCATCCATTGTGTAACAGCACAATGCTCCCCTCACAGCAGATGCACATGCAAATACACACGTGTACCGTCAAGTTCAAATTTAGATCCACAATTGCATATGTGTCCAAACATCACTCCTCTCCTGTCCGCCGCCTACCCACATCAGCAGACAAATGATTGCACTCACCCAAATCCAGCCCTGTTTCGTCTTTACACTTGCAGTCACGTGTGATGTACTTTACAGTGACCTGCTGTGATCTGCCAGCTATTCACAAGTTTTAACACCCACATGTTGCTCATTTGTTGCATTCTGTGGGTGTTTGAGACAAGCAACAACAGACAAAAATGCTCATTATACCCTCACCAAAAAACATATATATCAACTTAACAACCAACTACTTTCCTCTTAAAAACTGTTGATTTAACATAAAGCTTGTCTAAAATAAAATCTATCAGAAGAGACTCCAATAATTCTTTTTGGCATCTCTGTTGGTATAAATGGAGTCAATATGATTCCTTTTCAGAATTACTTTATTAAATTTTGACATTCAATGTGATACTTTTCTTCACAATGGGTAAAACTGCCAGGCTAGTAAATTATTGTGTTTAATAAAGTCACTTGTGTCATAATTATTGCCACTTTGGTTGCTATTGCTTCTTGCAACCCTGTACTGCCATGACACCACTTCTTTTTCCCCTATTGAACTTCACAAGGTTGGTGAATACTTTTAAAATATCTCAGTGTTTCAAATAGCAAATGATGCCATGTGATTAGAATGTTCCCAAGACCCGCAGCAGCACAGTTCCTCTACCATGCTTAGCACTGGCCAAGGAGCTTTTCTACAAATTTATTGTTTGATTCATGTAAAACAATATCATGTGTTTGTTGCCATAAAGCTCAGCCTTAGTCTCGTCTGAATTTGATTGTCAGCTGTCTTGGCAAAAATATTTAAAAGTGAAAAGAAAACAGTTGTGATCTTGATCCAAAGATGTTGTCCATCAGAGTGGGAGAGCCGCAGCCAAAGACAACCTGAGGCCACAGGAGCTTCCACTGTTGTCTGCCTCCTCCCTCTTTCCCTGTTTTCAGCATCCGACTCTAATAATAAGCACGTCAACACTTGTACCTTGCTGTCAGATTAATTGATGGACTGATATGTCTGTTAGATCTGTCGGACAACATTCTGCTGAGGCAACAAGTCATACTGATTGACATCTTCTATTGTGGAGTGTCACAGAAGTTGCTGTCATATCGAGCTCACACAGTGAGACGTTCAAGTTCTGTATGAATTTTTAGAATCGTTCTAGAGTGTGTGCAAGGCTTAAGGTTCCAGTTTCACACCGACAATGAGCTAAAGAATGGTTGAAAAACAGGAGCATTTGGAAAGGACTGACTGAAATAAGGTGGTTATACTAACGGGAGGAAAATACTGGAAAGCAAAACAGGCTTAGTGAATAATAATAGAACGTGGCAGCATGAAGCTGGAGTGAACAGAGGCTATGGAAATTACACCAACTGGCTATGTAGGAAATGGGGAAACTAACTAAACACAAGTACGTACCATGAAAACAAAGTTAAATGTAAAACACATAACTCCAAACATAATAATCAGAACATTGAACTCAAACAAAACCAAACTCTTAAGTCTACGTGTGTTTTCCATCTTTCTCTAACAGTTAACAATGAGGTAAAGGTAAAGGTAATTTTATTTACATAGCACATTTTCAGCAACAAGGCAGTTCAGAGTGCTTATGAGTAACATAAAAATGTTGCATGAGTCCAAAAAGAGATGAGTTGCATTTTTCAAGGTTTGGTTATTTTAAAAAAAAATAAAAAAAATAATTTCTCAATATGTGTTTTCTTCCCTTCTGAATAAGTTCTCAACTTAAAGGTTTACATAATTGTTTTCAGTGTGAGATTATACGCATAGTCCTAAAAAGGCAGTTTAAGAAGCATATAATAACAAAGGCACTGAATTTGTATATATTTATGACAATTATTGTTATTTCTTGCAATAATTCCAGCAAAAATATTATTTTTGCAAAAATACACAGAATTATTCTGATTCCCCTGCTTTTTCGTAGTTCACAATGGGTTCCTGACTCCCTGCTTTGAACATCTATTTTAGTGTTTACTGTCACAGTGTTTACATTTGCCCGCCTCAGATTTTCATCAACAGCTGCATTTAGAAAAGGCTGATAGCAGTCGTCTGCAGTGCATGCATGTCATGTTTGTTCGTCACCACCCTGCATCATGCCTGTATGATTCTGTACATAAACACCCAGACTGAACCTTTTGTATGCTGTCAGAGCAGATTTACTGTATTCTCCAAGCAGATGGGGTGTCACCAGGAGAGCTGGTATTGGTTGGCTTTCAGGAAATCAGTGCGATTCCTGAAATGCCACATTATGTCCAGTCGAGCCTCGGGGCTGATTGTTGAGTGTTGACGTGGTCGGTTTTGAGTGTCACCCAACAGTTTCGATGACAGCGCGGAAGCACAGACTTGTCTCCCTCTTCCCTTCTCCCTCGACCTTTAGTAGGGGGAGATTGTCAACACCTGTTCCCCTTCTAAAAATAGGGAAACCTCTGAGTACAAATGAACGGACACAGACAAACTCAGACAAATCATGGTGTAGAGTGGTGCTTTTTTGTGGTAGGGGAAATATTCATCTCAACAGTTTATTTCAACAAACTTGAATATTATCATATCGACAAAAGATGATACCTGCATTTATATCCTGTTGGAGTAAGAATGCATGTGCATAATGCCATGGCTTAGCAGCCTGCCTCTCTGAGACATTTCTTCATTCAAGAGATATTTGCAGCTGCCAGAGAGGGAAAAGGTAATCTCCCTGATGTCAGATTCTGAAGACGACAAAAAATAAAAATCATATTCCAGAGATGTTGTTGCTTTAGCAAGGAGTGTTTTAAATGCTGCGTAGGTGCACCCCGAAGCACTTCAATTCAGAAGGCAAGCTGCATCAAAATTGCCTGAAAATAATTACACAGATTAAATATGACCTTCTGTGAAGTGGTAGGAGGAGATGCACCTAACCCAGAAAAACACATCTCTCCAAAGTGGATTCACATTTCTCTCTTCGCCTTTAGCCCGATCAATTTTAGAGCTTCTACATTTCAAAATGTTTTCTTGGAAAATCTTCCGCTTATCTGCCTGTGAGGTTTCAAATGTGCACATGAAAAATGCATGAAATTTATTTCACCTAAAGCTATCACTTCATGTGCTGGTGGAAGCTCTAATAATTTGGATCCCTTGCTACTTATAATTCAAGATGTTGTTCTGAAGGATTAAACATTGCAACAAACTAGATGTAATAAATCGATCATTGCCAAATGGTTTACATCCTTTTGACTTTTGTACATTTTGTCAAACCACAAACAAGGTTCAATGAATTTCATTGGGATTTTAGATGATTGATCAGCCCAAAAATAATGCATAACTGTGAAGAGGAAGGAAAATGAGACATGGTTTTCCATTTTTATGACAAATAAAACCATTTTGCATGGATATGTGTTCAGCCCCTTTTAATCGGATACCCCTGAGTTAAATCCAATGTGAGCAATTGCCTTGTCATTGAACTTTTTGACCTACGGTACTTTTAATAAGCTTAGTTAACTACTGCATGTAATCTTTTGTACTTGGATTTTATTGAAGGGTATCAAAATGAGGGGGCGGCAATGGTAAATGCAAACCACACACACAGGTTACATTTGTGCTCAACGTTTTCTTGCCCAATCACAAGCAAATAACTAAACTTATTTGAATATGTTAAGGTTTTTGCTTCTAATGTGAATTTATGTCAATTTTAAGGAGTACATTTGCAAGGCCGACAGATCAATGTTAGTTAGCAGCAGAGTTTTCCTTTTTTTTTTTGGAAAACTTCATAACCTACCTGGATTAACAATGGAGCCAATAAAACTGGATGATAGATAAAACTTTCTATGTGAGAATGATTTGCATGCAAAGTTGCTCTCGCATATATTTTTTATTTTAGGCAATAACTCAGTTCCGCAGGAAGCTGAATGTTGCCTTGAGAACGTTTAAATTCAACATGTAGACACTTTGTATTACTTTGAGTAATACTTAGGAGTGCACTGAGAATATTCCAGTGGTAGTGTATCATACTGTCAGATTTTTTAATACATGGCAATTTACATTAATACTTAGAGAATATTGCTGCTAGGAAACATGCAGAAAGCAAAGAAGGATAATGTCAGGAGTTGCAGTTGGTCCATAGTCTAGTCTCAGTATCCTGAGGTTTACTGGGGAAGTTATGGTCTCATTTGTTCTGGTTGTTAACCACTTTTGTGGGGATTTTTACATGAAAAACAAGCTGAGTGCCTTTGGGCCATCACAGTGAATGCTAGTGAGTCTCAAGGAGGTAATGTGGTCTTATCACTGTGAAAACATCCAGACGCTCAACGACACCTGCTCTCTGCTGATAATGACAAGTGAAAGCTGAGCAGATTCACACCAGAATGTTTCTTCTGATGCATGCAAATCAAATCACAGGTAGCAATGTAGCTGTTATGAACTAATTAGTTTAATCTGTTTTCTTCTTCTGTGGTACTTAATCGGTTTTGTAAATTGTAGTTTATAAAGTCTAACGTGGAAGGATTTGTTTTCAAGACTCATGCACAGTCGGGGTCTTCAAAAAATAATCGTTACAGCTTATCGTTCATGATTATATTAGTTTGATTCAGTACACTGAATAACTATAAAAATGAAATATTGAAAATGTAATAGCTTTCTCATACTAATGGAACCATATTACACTTATGGAGACTTGAAGCTAATCTATTCAGAAACATTTTGATACTTTATTTACATCTTTACATATCTTTTGGTGAATGGAGCTTGTCGTGAAAATACAAATTTAATATTTTACAATTAAAATAAATATTTTTTTCCCTTCGTTATTACAAAAACTTCACATTAACTTTGCCCTGATCTTTTCACCACAGCACCTCTTGCTTTTCTGCCGTCACAGCCTTTGTCAGAAATACCAAGGCCTTCAGCAAAAGCCTTGCAAAGGTATTGACACCATTGGAGTTTTTCCAGATTTTATTATGCCAACACAAAAACATCATTGTATTTTTCTGGCCAATTGCATTTCAATGAGATTATATGTGACAAACCAGGGCAAAGTTAGGCAGAATTTCAAAGGGGAAGCTACACGAGATACAAATGTTTAAATCTATAAAGTGTGGCATGCATTTGCATTCATCTACGCAGAGTCACTAATATGTAAAATTACTTCGTGTTTTAAGCGCTGCAGCTTCAAGCAGGTTTGCTTTGAGAATCACTCTATCTTCAACCCCATTATGCCCAACAAGCTTCTATGTCACTGAATCTCCACAGCACGATACTGCCACCATCATGCTTCACAGTGGAGGTAGTGGGTTTGAATAGATGTGCAATATCAGCTCCTCAATACGCATATTGTTTTGCATGTATGTCAAATGTCATCAATGACAAGTCAAAATGCACATGCATGCCACGCTTCAGATTTTTAATTTCAAAACCTTCTCTTTTTTCTTCACAATGCAAAATCCCAAAATGTTCATGTTTGTGGTTACAATGTTTCAATATGTAGAAAAAAAATCAAGAGGTATGACTAGTTTTGCAAGGCACTGTATGTGAAGACCCTGAACCCCGAGCTCACTGAAGAGATTATAAATTATAGCTGCCTCGGGATCGACTGTGATTCCTCCAAAGGACAAGAATGTTCCTGGGGAACACAGTTAAAAGTCAGACCTTGAAATGAACTGAACAGTCTGGAAGCAGTCTGCATTAACAATGAGAAGATGAAGAGTCCTCTAGAGTTATATCTAGTTATGGTTAATTCCCAACTCCTCCTCTCGTTGGCAGCTTCATACAGAAAATTCCCAGTGGGTATTTATTTATCTTTTCCCTCAGCAAAATGGTCCCTTTGAAAGTAGAAATTGGACAAATAAAGTAAAAACTATTTTAATTCCTCTCACTATTGGCTTCATATTAACATGTAATCTCTTCTTTGCATTCCATTCACTTGGCTGACATTGCAGAGTCCTATGGAAATAAACCAAACTCCAATCTAGCAAGTATGCATACGCAACGTTTGATTTAAAATTCTGAACCTTTAAATATTTATTCTCGTTGTTCCTCTCTTTTCGGTGCATCGCTCAGGGTTTGGCTTGTCAGTCTTGTGTTTTGTGTTCTATGCATCGCTGTAGTGCAGAGCTCCTTTGATCAAGCCTAGCGAGGACAGGTCGCTTCAAATAATTTGTTCAAAGCCAAAGCTGGTTAAAGCCGCCTGAGTTTATTTAAAAATCAATTCATCCTTTGCTGGGTTTTCTTAGCAAATGGATTTAATTAGTGTTATAAACAGCAGCATAAAAGGCAGGGCTTTCCAGCTTTATAGAGCTTGTATTGTGAGGAGATAAAACAGCTGTCTGTTGTTTAAGTCGTGGTGTAACCCTTTCACTGAAAGACTTTAAAAACAGAGGGCATATTTTAATTGATCTTCATGCAGTAATGGCCCTGCACCACTTTGTTTAAAAAAATATATAGACATCCAATTATTGAAACTGGTCTTGCGAGACCAAACCTGATGGAACTGATATGTACACTTATGACCCCTGTTCTTCAGAGACAAAATACTTTTATGAAGTAGATCATTGTCCTGATTCGAAAATTATAGTTAGTTCAGGCTTGTATTATGTAAAAATCAGATTTAGTGACGGCAATGACTGAATTACCTGTCCGCTGAGACTCATCTTTCTCACAAGAGAGTTCACACATGCATTTTTATGTGTGAAAACATGACGGTTGGCAATATGGAAATGTGCAGCCTTGGGCTCAAAACTACTTGAGCTAATGTGGAGAAATGTTTTAAAACTAGATTCAAATGTGCTATATTCGCCTCATAATAAATGAAGCCCTCTCAGCTCAGGAGACTGATTCTTACATCAACTCCTCACATTTAAGAGTTACATAAGAGAGGAGTGGAAATGCATGCAAAAATAGGAGTTGTGAAATTAGGTCACTTGCTATGGAAAAATAATTTCATGAAACGAACAAGTACATTTTCACAGAAACTTGTTGCATGCAGTCTATTTAGGACATGCAAGAGACTAAGTCTCTTGCTGAGACTTAACAGGAGGAACCGTCACATTTGTTTGAAAGTTTCATCTTCACGTCTCTCCAGTTTGAGTTTGATCAAAAGGATAATCCTGCACACATGGGATCATTAAACATTGATGCAGGCTGCAGGAAAGTAACAAATTGTTTTGTATAAATTACCGGTGTTCTAAATTTATGTAAAAATACTGGTAAATATAAATTTGCTTGCTATAATTGTGATTGCTTTAAAAAATCCTAATAATCATGAGAACAAGATCTTTCAAACAAGCGACTGAAATTAGCTTTCTCTGGACTCAGCCTCAGAGACAGAGTTGCACTCATTGAAGCTTGAAGTTCTTCACACTGAAAGGATTCAGTTGACATGGTTCAGGCATTTGTTAAGGACCCCTCCTTTTAGAGTTTAAACAAGTAGGTCCTAATAGGAGAGGGAGACTCAGAACCCACTAGAGGAGCTATTGACCTGGGAATGTGATCCCCCAAAATCAGCTGAGGTGTTGTCATTTGGAGAGGGATGTCTGGATTTTCCTTAAGTATCTGTTAACCCCAATAGTGGATAGACGGACAGCTTGTCCTAACCTTGAACCTTTATAAGTTGTTTATAAAATCTTCCAGCAGTTGTTTGTTCCTTCCTATTTGATTCAAGCTTGACCTCGTAAACAGCTATACTGACCTCCTCTCCCAGCGTATTAATGACACATGATATCTGTTTGTAGCCCTGACCTTTCTGAACATGATGCAAACACGTTTCAGTAGCTACCCGGAATCTCAGCATGACTCTACACCAGGCACAACAATAGCAGGTGAAAGTTCTGTTACAGGCACTGCAGAAAGCCTCTTGGGATGTAAAGAAAAAAGAAAAAGTATAAGCAGACACGACAATTTACGGTAGCGGATTCAACAAGTCACAGTGGATATGCAAAACATCAAATGGTGATAAAAGGTTGTGTTGTCTTTGTGCCTGGAGGTAATAAAATCCTTTGGAACATTTGTCCCTTGTGTGGGTTACTGAATTTGGTTACAGATGAAGACCAATGGAGAAGTAAATCTGCCACAACTTGGAAAAAAAACCCAAGTGGCACAAAAAAAGCAGTGAAAGAATTTCTTGGACAAATTTCAGCGGGACTTATTTCACTCACCACAAGAGGATATACTTATTTACAAAAGCAGCTCCAGTCAGGGAGAACAGAAGGACCTTGATGAGGAGTAAAATGTCTGACATTTTGAAACAGGCAATGAACTCCTCAGTCAAAGAGATTTACAGTTTTCCAAGCTGTACCTAGATGTGATGGTGTAGTCTAAAATTATCCCTAAGAAAAATTAACAATATAGTTTTACTTATATAGTAGTAAAATATATTCTTCAATACTTTGACATAATCTTTTGACCTTCTCATTCTGAAGATTGACAAGGAGAGAGTCTGTGATATTTCAAAAAGTAAAAGTAAATTACAAATTAAATTATTGACCTAATTTGGTAATATTTTCAATAACAATTTTTAGGAGATGTTTTATTTTACTGAGCAAAACTATGTCTCAACATTTTTTGTATGATTTACTAATATAATTTTGTTTTCAGATTTTGCACACATTGTTTCCAGTGTGATAAACATTTTCAGAGGTTGGTGCCCTGAGGTTTTTCTTTCAGAAAAGAAACCCAATTGGACTGAACTAATCCTCTAAACAAAACTGGGTCAGTGTTTTTTGCTTAAAATGAGCACTAAGCTCTCTACATTTTCAAAAAGAAAAAAAATATATTATGTGCACCTGCATTCAATTGTTGTCATTAACTGCATGTCTAAATATATGTTCTAGTCTGTAAACAGCTGTATCTTTGAATTTTGCCTCTCAGGTTTCAACAACACTTTATTCCATCAGGAAAATGGCCTCAGTTTGTGGTAAACTATTACGCTTAACGTCCATCAACGAAAAGCCAGCTAATAGCCTATTTCCTTGGAGATCTGGAGAGGCCATTAACAAGAACGAGTTATATGGCAGGGTAAGTGACCTCTGTTCTCCTTGCCTATAACAAGATAATGCACAGAGGCATTACCACATGTCTACCTCAAGTGTGTTGTTATGTGGAGTGGAGATTTATGAGCCAGGGAATAAGATTTAGAACATTTCTGAAAGATTAGGATAAATGAAGATGGATTTCAAAGCATGTGTTCATCCCTGCCCCACACTGACCTTTAATATATATTGATTAGATGTGCAAGCAGCAGAATCTGTGATATACCTGTGTGTTCGCAGGCGTGGGCGAAAAGCTTTAGAAGATTAATAAAAGGCTTTGCTGGAATGTTTTACAGGGCATTAAGTTTCATGATAATAGCCTCAAATTTCTAAAAGCAGAAGCAGTGTGACTTTTTTCACCCGCCATGACAAAAGCTTTTAATTAGTCTAACAATCTTTTTTCTTATTGTAGACTTAGCCGAACGTTAAAAGGTTAGTGTGACTAAAGAAATGTCAACGATGAAGAGAAAAATGGGCACTGCAGCAGATGAAAAAAGCCTTTTACTCTTGTAGGTGTTCTTTTATTATATGTTATAGTTTGGGGCTTTTCTTTGAAACTGTTATCCAATGAAGTACATAGAGTTTGCCGAGGACAATTAGTGTGTTACGCCTGTCCATAACGGCATCCATAACCCCAAATGTGAGAGCCCTTTTTGCCTAAGCTTTAAAATCACAAGAGGTTGCTTAAAATATTTGACCACAAACCGTGATATTCTGTCAAGAAGCTGCATCATCTTCAATTTTAACATATTCTGTTCTCATAAACCAATGTTTTGACATCTGATATACTTTTGAAGCCCTTGTAGCAATGTGTCTTATTTTGCCTTGCTGGTGTATCTAAAGATCCCTTTTTCGCTCTGCACTCAGTGTATGAGTGTCCTCTAGTGGTTGAGTTGTTATAATCTGAATTAGTTAGTAAATAGTTCTAACCCCCCATGTCAGACTATTTAGAAATTTGATGAAGCAAAACTGAATCTAATTTCATCAGTGTAGACTGAGACTCTGCAAGGCGTTCTGTATCATTCAGTAATATTTCCAGTTGAGGTTGCCGCATTAAGTAACATTGTGCAAATTTCAGTGGATGTCACTGGATGTGAGGTACAAGTTGGGTTAGTAAGTGGCAATGCAGCTCTCCTCTCCCCCTCACTCTCTGCTGGGCTGCAGCTAGTTCTCCACATCAGAGCCCACCATGAATGATCAGGCTAGTTAGCATGGCAACCAAAGACAATGGATAAATAATTTTCTGTAATTGTAAGTTTCTTTTCCGCCATAAACACATTGAGCAGCATGTAAAAGAGGGTGACTGACAGTGCTAAGACCTTCCTTCTGGCTCTGATTGGTTGTTTCTGACCGGAAGCTGATGGTGACAGTTAGTTGTCTTTTATACCCTAATGAGCAGCTATCAGAAATAATAATATCTACGTTTTTTACAACTTGAAAACAGAAAATGCCTGAAAACCTTTTCTGTGACCTCCTTAGTTTTCACTATTGTTCAATCATCAGTAGTAAACACCAAACGGCAGCATGCCATCCAGAAAACACTATACCTACTAATTATTGCCATTTCTCCAAGAAACGCAGTGTTGTCCACTTAAATATGTCCAAGCTTGGGGGTTTAGAGAAGCACAAACAGATTAAATGTCTCACCTAAGAGGAAGCAGGAGTCATAAGGAAAGAGGAGAAGACTCACTTTCCTCAAAACAGATGCTCATGTCCCGAGGGGGTTCTAATAAAAGAGAATTAGGATTCGAACCGTTCAGCCCACTTCCTCTACCTTTAACCTTCAGGATGCAATTCAAACAAACATAAAGAAAGACATACATCAAGGGTCTTAAGTTTTGTTTTCTGCCTTTTGGGGAACACCTATGAGCGAGGTTTAATTTTCATAAGTAACAGCATCCAGAGACTGCTATGATTCATGTTTTATAAGAGTTATAAATTAGAGCCCAGCACACCTCAGTGTGATCGAGGCTCCAGGACCAGAGTGTGTGGGCACACCGATGGTACACACAAATGCAACACGATAAAGAAAATAGCCAAAGAAAAAAGAAAGAAGTAGATATTTAAACACATCCAGTAGAGGTCAGTTTCAAGACTCAGCCATTTTTATTGCCCACACACCCACGCCCACGTACTGAACATCATTAAAAACAAAAGGGCATCACTGAAACAATGTAGCAATCTGTGATGCAGCCAATTGAGACAGATTTGTTTCTGTAAGGCTGCGCTGCACGAATCTTACAAGAGAAAAGCCTTCAATTTCACACAATTCTTCACCCATAAAAATGTGGGATTTGATTGCAGCTGTCTGTTTCTGTCCAGTATTTTTAGTTTCTGTGTTTGAACACTGCAATTACTTAGTTGGTTTTAGCAGGCATAGAATAAAAGGAAAGTTTTCATACTTTGTTTTACAACCAGATTGATTCTGTAAGGCAACATATATGTGATTTTTGAAAATATTTGCTAATAAAATTGGAAAAAAGTACAAAATTTTTACAATGGCACCACTCATAT
>CAEFZX010007315.1:0-41795 GCA_903066825.1 Alfaro cultratus | reverse complement strand
TATGTATGTATGTATGTATGTATGTATGTATGTATGTATGTATGTATGTATGTATGTATGTATGTATGTATGTACTGAAAGTTCTGGGAAAACATATCTGTTCTTTTAAGAATGTACTGCTCTATATTCCTACAGTAATTAGTAGATTCAGATTCAGATTTATTCATGTCCCAAATGGACAATTAATGTTACATCAAGTACAGTTGGAGCTTTCACAGCTATTTGCTACTTTTATGATACACACACCCACTCACCACTGAATGCATCAGAGGCAATGTGAAGTTCAAGGTCTCACTAAAGGACACTCAAACAATAAAGAATATGAGAATGCGTCATGGGGATTGATCCATCGACCTTCTCTATGTTAGACAATAATAATTGTGTTAATAAAACACTGCCTGGTTTCCTTCTAATTCAAAGGAAATGGGTGTTGGACACAAGGTTTTGACCATTTTGCTCATAAGTTCATAAATGTTTCTTACGCTTTGGTCAGGTTCCATTCATCACACTCCCAGTGGACAGTCATGTCATTTCTAGTGAAGAATGGCTTCCATATGACACCTCAGCTACAAAAACCCGATTGGCAAAGAGATTGTCCTTCAGCAAGATTCCCTCATTCTTAAAATCTTATTTATAGTAACCATTTTTGTTAACCTTCCAGCCAGTCACCTTCATTCTCGATAGGGATGGGCCATGATATCTGCAAATTCCTGAACTGATGACAGCTATACTGTTCTCCCCCCTGCACATTTAACCTTTTTTCAGTTATTTTATGATCCCATCCTAGAGGTCCACGAACAATGGCTTATTTTTTATTGCCTTTCTTCCTACGTACATTTCCATCAATGTTTTGTTTTCTTCATAATCTGAGGTAAAAGAAAATCATGTCATTAAATGTCTAATGTCACTTGCAAATTGTAATGTACATTTAAAGTCCTCCCACTCCCCAAAAAACAAAAATAAACTAACAAAACCTGTTTCAGATTTTGTGAAATTGTGTTTAGTAAGAAAAAGTTTTTTGTTTCATAAAGCAGTCCTTTATTTATAAAATAAATAAAAGTGACTCAGATACTAACCTACAATTCACACCACAGCCGTCTTATATGGCCTACATCAATGTTTTATTTTCTTACTCTGACTCACTCACTGGTGACGTTCAGGATGCTACAATCTCTCCTTACTGTTTTTCTGGACACGTCAGGTGTTTTGTCCTCACAGTATCTCCTGTACAACTCTCCTCTCTGGTCCATCCTGGTGTTGACAAGATTGGGAAAGCTGCTCTAATGTTCTGACGCAACTTCACCCCAACACATATTGCTTTATCACTTATTGCTGATGAACCATCTGCATTGGTGGTATGATTTAGCATTACTGCCTCACTGAAAGAAGGTTATGGCTTCAAATATAGGACCTTTATATGTGTAGTTTGTATTTCCTCACCCTGCAGGTGTGTGTTTTCTTGTGCTACATGTATTTCCTCTCTCTGTTTTGACATCACTCTTGTAACATGTTGTCTTGCTGTTCCAGTTTATGTGTTGACAAAACACACAGAATGATGTTTCTCTCACTTGAAGCTTCCGCTTGCTGCTTTTAGAGACAGTTTATAAATTTTACATTTTATTGCGTTAACAGTCCAGTTTCTGTCTGATCACTTACAAACACTGCACATCATCATTAATTAATACATAATCGCCATGGTGAAACATGATGGTGGAAACATACTGCTGACAGTATAGGCACATGTAATCAACTCTCTCGCTGGTTATAACTGAAAGAAAGTTAAATAGAGGATAATCATAAATAAATAAAACATGTTATAGGCTGTAGTGTCATGTTAAATAAATCAGTCTGAGTGGAATTTATTTATATGCAACTCACTGAATTGGGGCAATAAAATAAATAAATTTTTCCAAATTACACTTTCAAAAATGCAAATTTTTAAAAAGAATTGAGTGTAAAATATTTAGGCAGAGGTTTAAGCATGATAACAACCATAACCAAGCTTCATTTAAGATGTTTCAGATGAAATTATATTAAGTATCTGTAAAATGACCCGTATATTTGAAAATATTTCCAAGGCAATATTGCAAACCGTTGACTTTGGTGTAACAGAAGCAACACTTATAATTAAAGTTATAAAACTTAATCTAAGGATGCAAAAGAATATTGAGCAGTATGGAACATGAGTTACAACAGCAGCATTCCACCTTTGTATCCTTCACACTGAGCAGAAGTGTAGAATTCAATGTTTCAACAATTATCTGTGGCTGTATTACAGACACAGGCAAGGTTGGAGATAACAAAAATTATATGAGGAAAAATACACTCACTAATGGCCTATTTAACTGAGTACTGCAATAGAGTATTCTTGGTACTCATATAAGGAGCACATTTATTTAATCCTAACCTTGAGCCAGCTAAACTGCTTGTGGTGATATAATAGCGCAGAAAATGTTTTCTTAGTTTACTTTGACCCTTCAAATGTCAATGAATCATGAGTCTAATGACAGATTCTTCAGTTCATCCAGCTTGGAAAGCACGTTAAGGCATCATGAAAAAAAAAAGAGAAAAAATATAATAAAATCATGCCAAACACCACATCTAATAACATAATCTAGGTACATGCTGTATGAGAACTGACACACCTCAAGCCGAAATTGGAAATAAAAATGATTATTAGGGGACCTAAATACACTCTCATAACCCTGTTTGGTTCTCTTTGCCAGTAATCCTCATGTAGATCTTAATCCCCTGTGTGCTCTAAGAGGCATGACCTTTAACTAGAACATTCTGTATTGCTCCACCAGAGCTCTTCTGTAGATGTCAAATGGAAACATTAACTTAAAGTCTGAAAACTAGACTAAAAATGGCTTTTACCAGCATCTTTTAGTTATCCTTCTTCATCACCAGGTTCCGGAAAGTTGGCTGCGTACTCCGTGACGCTGAGTTCACTTGACCTAAATAAGCAACAGGTCAAGACCGATTTTCTGGTAAACTGCAATTCCCTCAACTCTCGTTTGTGATACATATTTAAACAGTACATCTAGAGACCAATAATGTGTTTACAGGTCATGCAAAACTGTATGATTTCTTTCAGTCTCTGGTGAGTCTGCCTTATTTTTTCTGTTTCTATTTACCACTACCCTATTCCAATTATTTATTTTGGTTTTTTTTTTGAAGATGTGGCCTTTCCGTGGGAGCTTATCAAGTCTGTGTTTTAGAGGAGTGAAGTTCATAGATGGCACCAGGGTCTTATAACGCAACCAGCTATGCTGCAGTGTCCCAGAAGAGGAGGAGTTTACAGTATGTTGGTTCCCAGTATTGGTTTGTGTTCTAATTCTATTGCATTTACAGTCAGAAAGGAAGTTTTAACTGAACAACCTCTTCTGATTCTATAGCTCTTAAGGCTACAGATGAAAACAACAGTCTTTAACATCATTAAACACATCATCTTGATTGACATGCTTCACATTGGTAGGGATTTCCAGAACTGTTTTAAAATGCTTCAAATTTTACCTTCCCAACAGAAGCTTCAGTGTCTGTTTAAAAGCAAATCATATCACATTCTAGTGATCTATGTGGAGTACCCTAGCACACTATTTTGGGATAACTTCATTTTTACACTTCTTTGAACATTTCATAAAACAAATTACATGTTTTTCTATACATTTTATATATCTGTACCATATCTTCATGTATCCAATTATTATCCAAACCTGAGTGGTTACTCTTCAACTGAACTCTAAGAGTATCTGGTAACGTTCATTTGATATTCTGCTGTCAATCAAATTTAAGGAATTTAGGTTTCTGACAAAATTTAAAGTCAATTTAAAGGAATTTTTTTTTTTTTTTTTTTTTTTTTTTTTAGGATTTGAGAAATATTCCTTAACTAACAAGGTTGGTGTCAAAGAAATTTAACGTGAGAGTATTTACACATTTTCTGAAAGGCCCCAGAGGCTGCAACACCACACCATTGACCAAACACCAAACACCAAACAAGTCAGGGACAAAGTTGCTCAGAGGTATAAATCAGGTTTGGGTTATAAAAAAATAAAAAATAAAAAATCAAATCAAGATGTGGCAAACTCATAAAGACTTATACAAAGCAACTTGCAACAGTAATTTCTGAAAAAAAGGTGGCTCTTCAAAATACTGAATTTATAGAGGTGAATAGAACACATTGAAGTTTTCTGTTATTTTGTCCTATTTGTTGTTTGCTTCACAGTAAAAAGACAATGAAATGTTCAAAGTTGACTCATTTAGAAAAGCCACTGGACACTTTCTTATCCAAAGGTGCTTTCAAATCTCAGAAGTATTATTTTACATATATTTTTTTAATTATCTGTGTCAATATTTTGTTTTTTGTGTCTTTTACGTCTCTCCATGCATTGCCCTTCAGCGTGTAGTGGGTTATTCCTTTTCCTGAAGTCCACAATAAATTGCTTGGCCTTTGTTGGGTTCAGAAGAAAGTTGTTGTATGCACCACACTTTCAGTTACTTGACTTTTTTCCTATGGATTCATCCTTCTTTGAGATGAGTTCCTCCACACTAGTGTCATCTGCAAATTTGTTGACATATTTGTTATTGTGAGTTGTGGATTGCAGGGAACAGAGTAAGGAGGACAGGGCTCAGCCCAAGGTCCTATGGAGAGCTGGTGTTAGTGCTAGTGGGTGACCATTATGACCCTTTGCATGAGCTTTATTAGAAAGTCCATAAGCCAGAGAAAGGTGGAATGGGAAAGACTCTGGGCTAACAGCTTCCAGTTCAGTCTGTGATACTGTGGGAGGGTGGTTTTAAAAGCATAACTAAAGATAATGAAGAGGAGGTGTGCATAGCTCCTTTGGTGCTTCAGGTGGGACAGAACAGCGTTGAGAGCAACCACAATGCCATCTTTGCTAGATCTGTTTGCTCTGCACATTGACGGAGGGAGGGATAAATGAAATGAGCACTAGAAAGAGCCACCAGACAGTAGTTATTTAGACCAGTCGGATACCCCAGTTGGTTCTTTCAAATCAATCATGCAGTTGATAGATGGCATCATCAGGCCACAATGTGATTGTTCTTGTGGCAGTACAAGCATGTTTATGTAGCGGAGTGTATGCAGGAATCGTCAGCAGTGACATAAGGTCAGACTTAGCTGAGTGTAGGAGCAAAGTAGCTTTTAGTTGCACACTTTACGAGCCATTGAAGTTTTGGGAAAGCTGCTTTTAAATCCACATATTTGAAATTCTCTGCTATTAGGAATCCTGATTAGTTAGGGGATAATGTTGTAATGAAGAGCCACACTAGCATCAGCAGTAGGTGGAATGTAAGCAGCAGCTATCGTTACTACAGATAATTCCCTTTGCTAAACAGATGGATCTGTATTTCACAACCATGTACTTCAGGTCATGGGAGCAAAGACTGCTCAAAGTGAGTGTCCCTGACCCAGTTCGTGTTAATGTCTCTACAACGGCCAACCTCCCACTATTAGCTCCGACTGAAGTCCATTATCCTAGCAAAGCAGAGAGTCCTATTGCTGGTTGTCTTTTTAGTAAAGTCTGGTACACATGAATGGAGCCAGGTTTCTGTCATCAAAACTAAACACCTGTTCATGGTGAATCAATTTGTTATTTCTGGAGCCTGATTGTTGATGAGGAAAAGGGCTATGAGAAATTGCCTCTGTAACCTTGCTTCTGTTTAAGTTCTTTAAGCTGAAAACTGGATGTACTACTAAATAATTTCAGCTGTAACACTCTCTTTACTTTTCTCTATACTTTAACCTGCTGCCATTTATTTCTTTATAGAGATGCATTATTTCTTCTGCCAAAAAGTGATACATTTGGTCAACGATTGTTGTAATCCACAAATAACTGACAAAAATGTGTGCAAAAAAAATCCAATGTTTAATATAAAATACAGCCCAGAGTATATTATTTAAATAGTGTCTTGGAGTCTTTGGAGAATTTTGTTCATCAGTTACTAGCTTTTTTCTTCAAATTGGAAAGAATAATAAGTTTATTATGTTTCAAAATGTGTATCTGTTGTAAAATACCATCACTGTTGGACCGTGTCTCCTGGTTCCATGCATGAAGGCTTTGCTGAACTGGAGTGTTCCTTATGTGATAGACTGACGCATCCCAGGCTCACAGATCCTTCCTCCCACTAGTTGTCAGACTTTACAAACATCTCTCCTCTCAACAAACTCAAGAAAATAAAAGGGCATTTAAGCCATCTTTCAACCATAATAGAAAGGACAAAGTTAAAAATGCCAATGATACAGGCAAATTGCATAGTGTTTAATATATTTTTTTTCTAAACATTATATTTATTTGTATGCTTCTTCAATAGAATAACTACATTGACATTTTATAAAAGAAAGATATTTTCCAAATGTATGCAAACTGACTGGGAATGTTTTGTCAATCACAACCTTTTCACTGGATAGCTTTAGCATTCAAGTAGCACATTTTAAATACATCATGTATCACCAAGAGGAAATAAGTGAAAAGGTTTATTTATTTTTAAACAAGTGAAATATCCTGGGTGTCCTTGTAAAATTTAAATTTGTCCTCCTTTATTAACTATCAGCTCAATAGAATGGTTCCTCTGATTCATAAGTCCAAGCACAATAAAAAAGACTGATTTTTGTCTTAGACCAGTAAATTGCTCAAGAGATGTGTATTTATATCCCCCAGATAATATGAGGCACTCTGTTCCCTTATGGGTCCTTGTGTTGGAAGTTTCTGAGGTCAGTCAGCCCAAGCTGAGAATGCTGGGATGAATAGACAAGGAAAAATTGCTGGAGGAAATAACACCCCAGCGGGGAGTCTTATGTGCCAATCACTGCACAGTAAAATGAGAAACAAACATTAGCCAAAAGACTGATGTTAACCAATTTCCCAGGATTGTGTGTGCATTGTTTTACCCTTGGAAGGACAGAGTGGTTAATGTGCCTGCTGTAGCTTTTATTTATTCAGGTTTTTTTTCAGGCTGTACTATACTATAGTGCATGTAATGGTACAAAGACACACATATTAATGCTAAGAGATGGTATTTTTTTCTTTCTGTAAACAAAGGAGAAACGCATTATTGTCTCATTTTGTCACTTTTACAATGACATTTAACAGTTGCCACAGTTACAAGACCAACTTTAAGAGACTTCTTTGGCATGAACACACAGAGGAGGCAGCCCAACAAGAGACAACTACTAATGAAATCCCTTCATGGGAGCTCTGTAAATATTTTCATCCTCTCCCTGAGGCTGCTGATGGACCAGTTCAACCAAATTTTCCTAATTAATCACAGTGGAGTGGTTAAATCATGAAGATGGGAGTGACTGTTCAAATGGACAGAGGGCTTTTTTTGGACAACATCCACACTGAGACATTGCATGCATTCTTATTATATCCCCCATTCAGACACACATTTTTGAACATGTGTTCAGAGTGTGAAAAAAATGTTTGCTAAACTAGTAGCTATAACTCATAGTGATAGTGCCAGTACTCGAACTTCACGAGTTTAAATCATATATTTATCTTACTTAAGAAGAAGACCAAATACTTATCTCTATAATGAAGCCTTATCTATAATGTAGGACAAATACCCTTAATATATTATTTATTAAACTTATTAAGAGGTAAAAGTTTATAAATCTTCAACCAGACAAAGTAAAATAAATATTTCGTTGGCTTGATCTCAAGACTCGAGAGTTGGCCTTCATGACCAGTCTTTACCTGACGTTATTGAAGTAAAAACCAGTAACTATAAAATATTTACACTACACTAACTACATGCTGAGTTAGAACAGTATAAATGACCGTTTACTTTGGTAGCTTAATTGACTTCTACCTAATGTTTCTTGACAAGAAGTATGAGTCTAGTATTGCTAGACTTTGAGGCTAGCAGTAGCCTCCAGTGTTCTGTGTTTTTCTTTATTGCTAATTTAGATCAATTATTCATATTGATTGGACCACTGACCACAGCTTTAACAGAGATATATAAATATAAAAAGTTATGTATATTTCTCATGGAACTGTATTTGCAAAACTAAACAAAAAGGAGTATCACTGCTGTTTATTTCATCGGGACTACTTTAGTTACTGTTCAGATTGAACAGTGAGTAAAAACTAAACTAAATTATTCTGAAATTAATTACAGATGCTTTAAAAAACAAGGCCGTGATTTGCTAAACCTTTCCTCACTGTGTTAAGGTACAATAATGGGGATTGTTTTGCAAAAGTGTTTAAAAAAACTTCTCTCATCCTTGTGTGCTTGTTATAAACTTACATTTCTTCATTTTCAATATGATAACACTGTAATTACATGCTGCTCTGGTTTGATTGTTTTGGTAGGATGTTAGACAAATCACTTCATTCTTTTCTTAGCACTGTGACCTTGATCTTTCAGCATTTCAACATTTTTGGTTCAATGTAAGTTCAGACAAAAGACTAAACTGCAAAGGATGCGTCATTTTGTTTTTGGATACAAAGTTAATAACCATGGACTATATGGTCATCAATCTTGGACAGGGGACTTAAACCTGTCTAGTTTCTTGGCTTTTACATGGAATAAACTCTGAATCATTCATGTAAATTTAAAATGCCTGTCTTTCAATGGTAGTAATACTGATTGATGACGCTGCCTATTCACATGAGTCTTCAGTTATTTACCAAAGTCAAGCCGCAGACGGGTAATGCGGCTTTTTCATCATACTTAATGGAAAACAGGCATTTTATTTCCATTATTTTCAGTCTCTGCTATGTTTTATATTGTATCGCTTGGGATCATTTTGTTTGTAAAAATGATCTATGTATAATATTTGGAGGATCGGCTCTTTAAAAAAAAAGAGTATGATGCATTTTGAAGTGCAAAGTGTCAAATATAATCAAATGAACGTGTATGTCTGAGCATATGCTAACCAGATGTCACAGTTAGGTAGGTCCTCAGAAAATTGTCCATCATGTTTATTTAATCACTCCTGATGGGCTTCGGCAGATACGGGCAGATAGTGGTCTCATAGCTGGCACACCACAAATCAGGTTAGCCCTTACACCAAATGTGGAGGAGGCCTGCAAATCTGCCCCGTGTTCCATTTCCCCTGGCTGCATTACGCACTTCTAACAAAGTTACTGCACACTTCTCATTTTTCATTGGATTAAAAGGGCCATATAGATTTGGACATGCGACACTGTTGTACATCAATTCCCAAGTGCATCTGCTCCGATTACTGAACACACACCATTCTCCCCTCCCCTGCTATCTTGGTTTCATGCACAACATTTCACGTTTTCTGAATATCTGTGGCCTACAACCTTCGTCACAAAAGCCCCTGCTCATTACCCTTTTGTTTCTATTGCCTGTTTAATTACATTTAAAAGAGCTCATAAATGTTAACAACGTTCATTTGATGTTTTCAACCCATTAGAAGCTATAGAGGGAAGTTAGGTCAACGATAATTGCACCAATAATTTTTATTCTGCATTGGCTTTGTGCAGGCAATTCGGCCTGAGAGAATTGATTAAACTCCCAAGCTTTTCAGCAGAATGAGCATGTGTTACATGATGTACTATGTTTGATACAATGATTTACTTCTTATTCAATTCATTAGTCTCACTCTGAGAAGAACTGGAAGCCAACTATGTTTTTCTTTGGCGTGCTTTTGATTTTTCTTTGGCAGCTGGATCCAATCTGTCTTACTTTTTTTTTTATTTTTATTTTTTTTACTTTTCCAAAGGTCTGGTTTCAAAACTGCTTAACATCATCATTTGAGAGGCCAAGTTTTTGTGATTTTTTTCCCACAACTAGCAATTTCTTTTATGCTTCACCGTGTTGCGTTGGATATCTGTTGGGAAACTACTCCAAGGCACCCACAGCTTCAAACATGCACAGTGCTACTTCTTAACATGGACACAGTTTCCATTGCAGGGGAATAATTTGGTTCTTTGCATTTGTTGGCTGAACATAGTGTTCTTCTTTTTATGAGTCATCTCCATTACTGTACATCTGTTGTACATTTTGTAAGCTCACCTCCTCAGGGCAGATTGCTTTTGAGTAAGCCCTTACTGACTGAGTTTCAGTCACATTCTACGAGACATCTTCCTATTGTTGTCTTCAACTAAATATACATTTAGTCACATATGTTTCCCATCATGAGAACTTGGGCTCTAAAGTTAACAAAGTCCAGGTTGTTTGTAGAAGGCATTTCTGTTTGTTAAGCAGGTTCTGCAAGTTGTACAAAAGGCTTGTCGGAGGGCTGGACTTGCCTTTTCTGTGCTTTAAATACATTTCACCAGTGTGTTTACTTGTCAAAAATGGGTTCAGCTTGAGGTTGTTTGCTTTTTTTCCAGGAATAAATATATCCTTATACTAAAATTTGTCTCACTGGATAATAATAATTTTTATAATTTTCTTTTGTTGGATATACAGAAGACACCCAAAACTGATGGTGACCACAACTGCCTCTGAACAGCTGAAATCTGTGAATACCTGAGACACTCCTCTACAATGTTTGTCTATTTTAATAATGTGCTTCATTATATACACACTGTGCATTAATATGTGCAGCGCAAACCTTATCTGTGACAGTTGTTTCTGGTTGAAATCCAACAGAAAAATATCTGGCAAGACATGAAAATTGCTGTTCATAGAGACTTTTTGGCTAAGCTTGAGGTATTTTACAAAAGACGAAAAATGTCTACGAAAACAGTTTTGAGTTTCCTAGTGATCATAGTTGGTAGAGATCTGGAGCTGTGACAGCAAAAGGTAATTCTACAATGTATTGACATTGGAGGGCTGAAAACAAATGCTTGCCATGCATCTTTTGATTTAAAAAAATAACATCACATAGAATCACAATAAAATCATTTGATGTTTGTTGTTATAAATTAATAACTGTAGGAGATGTAATATAATGGTTTTACATGGTGAGTTACTGACTGATAGTACGTCTAAGGAAGGAAATAAAGGAGGAAAGAAAAATTAGGAAGACTCAGGATGAAAGAAACTAGAGAATTCTGACCCAGTTCCTAATCTTTGTTAATTCACTGGCTGCTTTGACATGCATATTATGTCAATATTAGCTCATGGTCCTTTTTATGTTGTGAAATAACTTTTTGACCTTTTAAGGTAAACCCTTATAATATCCATCCATCCATCCATCCATCCATCCATCCATCCATCCATCCATCCATCCATCCATCCATCCATCCATCCATCCATCTTCTTCCGCTTATCCGGGGTCAGGTTGTGGGGGTAGCAGCTTCAGAAGGGAGGCCCAGACTTCTTCTCCCCAGCCACTTCTTCCAGCTCCTCCTGGAGTATCCCAAGGCGTTCCCAGGCCAGCCGAGAAACATGGTCCCTCCAGCCTGTCCTGGGTCTTCCCCGGGGTCTCCTCCCTTATAATGTCTCAACAAATTTTTGTTGAGACATTATGTATTGAAAAATTTAAAATAATGTGCTTTTTTAAATGTAAAATATACACCAAGGAGTGGTATGATAGACTCCATTAATCCAGAATACCAGACTGACTTACAGTGCAATAAAAGCGTCATCATCAATTTGTTAAATGTGCTCAGCTATCACACTGATGTCAACACAGACTGTGTGTTCTTCGGCTCTTCAACACAAACACTCATGCCACAGGAAGCGGTAGCAGCTTCTGTACTGTTGGACACAGAGGCAGTGGGCCATAGGATCACTTCCAGTCACAGTTGCTGCTCCATTGTGCTCATTTACAGAGATAAGACTTGTAATTTTCCACACTCTCTGTAAGCGGTTTAGTTTTATGAGGAAGATTCAAGCTTTTGTGGCTCTAAAGGACAGCATACATTGGAAAGAACAGGAGGTTTTGAAATTAATAAGATAAGAATTTTAGCTAAAAACTTATCTAATTAAGATGTATTATCATAACATTATGATGTTATGAATTTTACGGTTATAAGCATTACAATTTATAACATAAATTTTAATGTTATGATAAAATACATTTTTTTCAGTAATTTCAAAAAGGAAAACTCATATATTATAAAAATACATTCAACACAGAGTGATAAGTTAATTTCTGTTTATTTAGATTATTTTGGCTTTAAAACAGGAAGTTTGATAAAGAAATGTCAGCTTTATAAACAGATGTCTGTATAGTGTACGTACATTACGAGTTCAGAACTTGGCTGGAACTCTTTTTGTATTAATTACAATATCAGTACAGCGTGGCATGGGAGCAATCAGCCTATGGCAGATTCTGCAGGTCTTAAGCGAGTCCAGTTTGCTGGCTAACCAAGCCCAGAAATACAGAAATGAGATATTGGTACTTTCGGCTGTGTGATCAGCCATGCACCAGGTTTGACTGGAAAAAAAACAAAAACAAAAAAAAAACAGCAACACCATGAAACTTGTCAGCAGAAGCAAACATTAAGAACTCTAAACGTCCCTAATGGGTGGGTTTGTGCTGACTTTGGAACTGAGAAAATACATCTGACCAACACCAGCAAAGTGGTTTGATACTGGACCTCAACTTGGATAGTGTGCCTCCCCACTCTTCTTCCAGACTCACTTTATAAAATTTCAAGTCCTGGGACATACAGCCAAGGGAAATTGGTTCTGGGACTACATTACATGCACGTTTATTTCAAACTAATAAGAGCAGGAGTGGTTAAGCACTGGATACATGTGGTTTCTTACTGCGTGTTAAAGCTCTGAACTTGGTGACTTGCACAGCTTTTTTAACAACTGTTTTTTGTTAAAAAAAAAAAACAGTTTTTCAGACATCATTTTCTTTGAGCAGCCAACTTCCTTAATTCTGGCCATTTTGTGGCTTACCTTCATTGTTGAGATATGTGGGCATTTCTAAATAAAATGCACATCAAGACATCAGTAAATGTCCCTTAAACTACATAAGATACAGGGAAAAATGACTTTTTTCATATTTTATAAAACAGAAGTCATTACAAAGGACAAAATGAAGAGACATCAAAACAGACTTTTCATCATGGACTGAAAGTAGGTTGAGATTTGTGAACTGTGTGGGTGCCATCTTGTGGTTTCCACTCTCAATTGCACAAGAACCTTAAAACCTTGCTTCATGGAAGCAGAGAAATTGGAACCGTATAGATTTAGCTGTTTTGAAAATATAATGGTTTCTATTTTAGCAAATTGATAAAAATATGAGAAACTGCATGTAAATTGTTTAGCAGGCATTCTTTTGTTTTAATGAGTAAGGGATTTCTAGAAATCAAAAATCCCTGATGGCTTTTCAGGTGATTTCGGTAACTGGAACTCCTAGCTCTTTTAATATAAAATAACTTCCTAATTTCTGGCCATTTTTATGAATAGTAATCATATTTCCTCATGAGTAAAGTCATGTCAGAGCCTGATGCTTCCACGCACAGTTTTCTATTTAGTAGAATTTCTCTCTCAACATAAAAATCACTCAATGGGTACATGTTGGTAACCATTAAGTTTGACCACTCCACTGGAGCTGAAATGAGGTGATGCAGCAAGCAATTTCTTCCTAGAGGTTGTGAAGTCCCACAGAGAGAAGTTTGGGATGCTAACACCGTGCCTGCCTGCCAAGCACATCCACCAGCTAGCCTTGGGCAAAGGAAACAAACATGCTTGAGCGTTCAAGTCAGTCTGCATCCCTAATGTCAGAGGAAAATGGTAGCCCCGCCGGTAACGTTCAACGCTTTACTTGTTTATTTATTTCTGTATTTTTGCCCCCTTCTAATCTCCTGTTCCCGAATTAATTACTCAATTAGCATAGTAAATTAGCGAAACAATTATGATGCATGGAAAACTTCCAGCGCACACCATCACAGCCTGTCTGGATGTGTTTAGTGCAGTGAGGAGGGGGTAGAGGAAGTAAAAAAAAAAGAAAGAAAAAGGAACGAAAGCAAGCGGGGAGGCTTAGAAGTAAAGCCAGAGAGTTGCACTGAAATAAAACATTTGAACAAATAGTCCTTCCCAATGAAAAGTGATACTCTTGCCTCAGTGTGGGATGTAATAAACATAGCAAGCGCAAATTTATTAGCAAAGTATAAAAGCAGCAATGTATTAATTCTTCATGCCTATTAGATGGCTGCATGGAGAGCGAAGAGAATTAAATGCCTTCCTTTTTTGAGCTGCGATTATGCACACATGCCCACGGTAACGGTAATGGTGGAGGTAGTGAAAAACAGGGCCGCAAAAAAGTTGTAGTCATCAAGAATTTCCTGTTCCAGAAGAGAAAAGTTTGGGGAAAAAATCCACAAAACATTTGGTCTTATTTAATTTTTATCTGTTTTGCACAGTGGTTTTGTTGGTTAACTCTCGGATTACAGATCGGAGCGTACACTAAGCTGCCATTAGGTGTAGGGAAAGTTTGCTTTGTTTGTTCCTCTGTTGGCCCTGTGATGTATAAATGAATAAAAACACTTCAGTGTTTAGCTGTTTTGTAACTTCCCTGCCTTGCATGGATTCCCATTTAAACCGTATGACTTAAATGGGAGGCCATGCAAATTCAGGGGTATTTGGTGAAACAACATAAAACACTTATGTTTCATTGGTGGTTTTTAGCATAGAACATTGGCCTGAACTGGGATATTTGAAGAAATTCTCAAAATGTGACTATGAGACCAACTCAAATGTACAAAACCCAACTGTTTGAATATTTTACATTTCCATTGCACTCAACAGTTTCAATGCGTTTACTCCCATTTAAGCTGTTTTATCTGCTCTTCCCCCAAAGGAGACATGGACTTTTGTAGGAGAAGGCAATGATGTGAGATTGAGATTTTTATTCAGGTAAGTCTTTATTTCTTTTTTTAAATTTTTTTTTTATTGCAAAGCATTTGATTCACCAATCCTGGGTAAGACTGACACCAAAAAAAAAAAAAAAAAGATAAACTTTTATAGGATGAGAAGGATGACTCTCATGATACTTGTAACTGTAATAAGAAACTCCATGTGGTAACTCACTTGCGAAGAGGGCATCTCCCTAATCGCACCCTCTTCAAACCTACAGGCTTGTTTGCTTCATGGTGGAGCAACTTCGCGCTTCATAAAGTTTTGTCGGGTAGATTGAGGCAAAATACACTAGAATTTATATTCCTGTATGTCTGCTCAAAAACCTATCTTTCACACTACTGGATTGAAGAAAAAGGTTTTATTTTTGCTTTTCATGTGAAATATGCAAAAAAAATCAAAACATATAAACTAAATAAATTAAACTCCTTTTGATTAATCTTGAGAGTAAACCCTTCATGCAAAAGTCACATTTTGCACATCCCATCATTGTAGATGTAACGTTTTTCTCCTTGTTGTTTCCAAAGCGCCGACAAAATTTGTAGGTGACCTTTTGATTGGTCTTTGGGGACATTTACCAGTTCAAGTTTTAAAGTTCTCACTTTTTATTGTTTATTATTTATGTACTTAAATTATAGATGTCAGAGTTTATTTTATTGACTAAACCGTGTAGTTTTTTCTGTCAAGCTACTTACAAAAAACCACCACTAATGTCATTGAACAAACACAAATGACTAGATTGACTCAAAGTCACAAAGCAATCAATCAATCAATCTGCATTGTTGCTCAATTCAGATGTTTTGCTGAAATCAGATTTTTGTTGTCATTGCCTTTCATACTACTAATTAGATGCAACCTCACTTAAACTTATAGGTATTACACTGGCAAACAGTTTCAATTCATACAAAACCTTGTATATTAAATTTGTAGTTTTACGGTGTGCGGCAGTGTCTTTTTTGTTGTTTTTAGAATTGGCTTATCCTTTTCTCTACACATCTGTTCTATGAATTAGATGTGAAAAGGTTTTCTGCATTATTTGTAAATGAAAAGGAAATGGAAGTAGGAAATGAAGAAAACAGCAGATCACCTACATTTGAAATGTGAAACGGTTCAGGGTTGCTCTGACCTGCAGCCTCTAAAACACTGTATCATTTAACATCATTTGATCCCAGTCCTATAAAGTTATCGTGACTCAAAATACATTTTGTTTTGGCTCAAACAAAGGAAAAATCTTTTAAATTCAGAATAGCATCCAGTTTTCCCCTCTATTGCTTTTTACAACTGCATGACCAATTACTCAAATAGTTTTAAAAGACCCATCATGCTTTCTCTGGGTGTGAGTTTCAAGCAGGTGTGGAATGGTGGTGTCATAAATTTGTGCTGGCATGTTCCCAGCGGCATAAGTTTCTCGTGAATATCACATAGCCCATTACGCTCCTCTCAGTTTAGGTTCAATGTGTAATTAGTTTAATGAGTGTTGTCCACGGAGAGCACTGTGGAGGAAGCCATCTCCTGAGCTAATGTATTTGCATGACAATATGAGAGGCGAGCAGATTGCACATCATAGTCAAACAGTGGGCTACTCTCCAACGTGTAATAAAAGATCAAAAAGTCACTGGTGGCTGAAGGGAGTGGACTCAACAGCTCTCTCCATTTTAATTGCATTACATTATTTGGCAAATGTCTTCTTTGATTTTTCTGAGTTGTTTTTGTTTTCATCTCTGATTCATCTTTTTTTGTGTGAGGTTAGTGCAATCTGTTCAGTCCTGTCATCTAAATAAAAGATGCTTCTTGAAAAGCTAAATAAAATCCAAAGTGTCCCACTGACTGCATGGCAACTACATCAAATGACTGAAAAGAGAAGCTCCTGTGACATTTATTGTGTCTGTTGGTGTTTTTTGGTTCAGACCTTAAAGCTGCTCCACAGATGAAAGACACAGCAGAAGTCAGGAGCTGCACTGAAGGCCAGGAGATGCGACTGACGTTAATGAATGTGGACTTTTTTTGATTGTTTATGTGCCAGGTTTATTAAAATTTGTAAATTTTAGCAGAATAACTACAATAAACACATGCAGAGTTCTTATGTAGTAAAATAAAGCATCAACGTAAGAGCATGCAAAAACATTTGTGTTTCCTGTTTTTTTTCCATCTTTCCATCCTGTAGTTTTTGCAGGATGGATTTTATTCAAATCCTACACACATTTCATAAAGTTTATTCAGTTTTATTTGTGTAGCACATTTCAGGAACAAGAACGTTCAGTGCTTTAAATAAAGAAAACATTACACAGCTATCAATTATGCAAAACAAACATTACATTTTGTGAAATGCCACCATCACAATCATCAATAATAATAATAAAATATATGAAATGTATTAATCAATAATCTATGCAGTTTTCTGGAAATGTGTGTAGGATTTGTGGTGCATAAAACTGGGTGTTGCTTCTTCAGCAAAGCAGATTTACAGTAGGACACGAGTCCTTTCAGATCTCCTAGTCAAAGACCATAGATCTTTAATGTATTTTGGTGTTCTTTGACGTCAGAACTAGGCTGATGTGCTCTGCTTTCCTAGTTTTAGTGAGAACACAATCAGCAATGTCCTGGATCAGCTGCAAGGCAGATCAGTTGCAGAAATCAATGTTTCTCCAGATCGTGCTGGGACATTAGTCCTTTAATCTTAGAAATATTCTTCAGGCGATATAAGTCCAACTTTGGAATTGTCTTGATGTGTCTCTGAAGGTGCAGGTCTAAGTCCATTATTAACTGATCTCTAATTTCTAGCTATAATAACTGGAGCTACATGCTATCTTTTGATTGCACCTTTTTAGGTCCAAAGATAGTAACTTCTGTTCTGTTTCTGCTCAGTTGAAGAAAGTTATGAGACATGCATTTATTGATTGGTTCTAAGCATCTGTTCAGTGGTTAGATGGAGACATCATAACATAGAGCTGTGGATCATCTTCGTAGTTATGGTTCCTAATCTTACTATTTGTTACAATCTAAGCTGGAGGGAGCATGAACATATTAAATAGAAGGAATTGAATTGAACCTTAGAGTACCCCGCATGTGAGTTCCATCAGCTCCGATAAAACGTTGCCTATTTGCACAAAGAATTCCCTGTTCTTCAGGCCAGATTGGAACCCTTCAGGTGTCAGATTCCTATTCATCTCTTCAGTCGTTTCATAAAGCCATAGTCAACAGTGTCAAATGCGGCACTGAGATCCAACAGAACCAACACTGTGGCTCTTCCACAGTCGGTATTCACATGGATGGTATTTAACACCTTGAAAAGGGAACTCTCAGTACTGAGGTGAGCATGGAAACCGGACTCGACGACGTCAAAGCGGTTGGTCATCGTTAAGAAGTTATTTAACTGAACCGACTTTGTGTACCCTGTGACAATTTTTGTCATTTACCTGTTCTGTCCTGAGGGTATTAGAGGTGATTCCCTGCAGATGAAATCAAGAAGTTTAAATATTTGTTTATTCAAAATGCAGAAAGTTTTTATCTTCTCGCAAATATTTTCCTAGACTAAAAATGTCGGTAGTGGATCTCCAACTGCTAGCTCCATAAAACGTTTACGCCCCATATTTTTTTATTGGTTTAAGCTTTTATTAAATGTCTTTTTTTATGTATTTGCAATTGGATTAAGACACTGGGTCTCATTCTCAACAGAAATCTATTTTAAACAAACTTTTAGGTTCAAATCAGACATTTTGTAATATTAGAAGTGTACAGGTAATACACCTCTAATAGAATCAAGCATAAAATGTAACTCCCACTTACATTTTATGAGTAAGTGGGAGTTAATGTGAGTGAATACAATAAAAACAAAGATTATACTACTTGACAGCTACTACTTGATACTAAAATTTATCTTTGAGAAGATTTACGTGATTTTTCACTTAATTTTACCTTGGGATACTTTTTTGGGCATTTTTTGATACATGTGAGGAATCTGACCACTGTAATCATGACACCAAAATTTCATACAAAATTTATAGTATTTGCACTTCCGCAAAGACTATAAATGTAAAACCAAACATACTCACAATTGCCTAAGCAGTTGAACATCTATATTGTTTTAGTCTACAAACTGAAGACTACGGGACTGCTGAACTCCTCACTCATGTATTTTGGAGGTTGAGGAGATAGTCAGAACATCACCACTCTTCGCCTGTCAGGACTGCCACAGCAGGACTCCGCTTGTGAGTTGATTAAAATAGGAGAGTCCACAGCTAATTAAAAAGCTCTTCCTTTTTAATGCGCGAGTGTTAAATAAAGGAGTGGGAGAGGCGATATAAACAGCCTCCTGACAGATCGTTCATTTGCAGACGCTCCAGGCTCCCCGTTGGCTCGGGCGTGAGAGGAGAGTGTTGATATGCATGAGGAAACTCGTCATCTGGGGTCACCTTTATGAAAACACCTTTGTTTTATCGTCCATCTTGCCTCATCTCCAGAGATTCAAATTTTGTGATTTTCACATCATTTTGTCATTTCTTCATGCTTACAGTTATTTGAGATAAAAAATTGTTCTCCTGCCTGTTGTTTTTCTCTAAATGATATTGCAGTTAAATTGTTCGGTCCCAATTTTATGTTCATTTTATAAACAACCACTAGAGACCACCACAACACACAGAGGTGTAGATTTCAAGTTTAGAGGCAAGTGTTTTCCCACTGGTTAGAGTTTCAGCATTTATAGCTTGGCCTTCGCTTTCAAATGATTTTTCATAGTTATGTTACAGTTCAGCATTACTGCTGTTGCGGAAATGCCTTAATGACTCCCACAACCCTTATTAAAATTCAACTTGTGAAAAAGGGTTCTCAAGATTAGAAAAAGGTAGTTATTTATATATTTTATGAGGTCTTTTTTTCCTAATAATTTCCACAAATAAAATAAACGATATGGGTAGAGGGACCCTCGTGGTAAAGAAAGGCACACAGAGTAGAATCAAGCATCAATAATAGAAATAAAACTAGAATCCTTTCTAAAAATATATTTAAGTTAAAGAAACTAAAAACAAAATTACTTTAATGTGTAGAATTAAGTTTAGCTGACATTTATTTTTGATTTGATTAACTCTATTGGGTGATTAATTTAACTTAATTAATCTGAACTTATGTAAGCCTTTGATTTAGCAGTTATGATAGTTTATAACCTTTCAATCTTTTGATTTCATTCATCACTATAACTTCACTGTTATCTTGTTAAGCTGACCTAAAAGAATATATACCAAAATGTCAAACTAGAAAGAAGATTTATAGAACAAAAATATACGTTTGATTTTTCTGTAATTACTGACATATTGTTTTTGTTTGTTTCATAAACTGGTGTTTTCAAGAGCATTCATCCCACTTGCACTTCCCCACATGGCATCACTTTACAACCATATTTTCAAGGTATTTTACTTGATCAGCAAAAAACAAAATAAAAAATAACTGTGAAGTAGAAGGAAAATTATGCATGATTGTATAATTTGCAGAAATAAAAATCTGAAAACTTTGCTGTGCATTTGTATTCAGTCTTCATGATTTAGTACCTTGCACTGTTGTCTAAATACACAGGATAGTTTTTTGAGGGTATGTCTCTTGAAGCATATCTAGACTCTGACCAGACCGTTATAGTATATCAATATGGTTTCATTACAGTTCTGACTATGTGTTTAAGGTCAGTGTCCAGCTGGAGGTGGACCCTCTGCCCTCAAGCCAGGCCACCTCTAAGAAGTTTTCTTCTAGGATTGATTTGTTTGTACCTTGATTCGTCTTTCCACCACATCTGACCAACTTTCCTGTTCCTGCTGGTGAAAAAGCATCCCCACAGCATGACCCACAATGTTTCACAGTGGGCATGGTGTGTTCAGCATGATATGCAGTGTTAGAGTTCTGCAACATAGCGTGTTGCACTAAGGCCAAGAAACTAAGTGTGGCAAAACACATTCTCATTTGCTGTGTCCCCTACAAGGCTTGTGGAAAACTGCAAACTTTCTTTCTTTCTTCTTGCCGTTCTTCTCAAGAGTCCAGAATTGTTCGGTGCAAAACTAATAGTTGATTCTCCATCCTGGCATTAGACTTTCTAATACTTTCAGAGCTTACAATGCTGTTTTATAACCTAACTCTTAAAGTCTCACTTTAGGTGTCTAAATGTTTATCTCTAATCTGTGTGCTGCATTCAGCATTCAGGTTCTAAGCACCACAAATCTGGAACAAACTTTCAGAAAACTGCAAAACAATCGAAACGCAGTTTCTTTAAACCGACGCTGAAAACCCATCTGTCTGGAGTTGCTTTTGAGCCATAATAAATAAAACACTGACCAACATATTTGATCTGTATTTAGGATTGTTGTTTTTATGACTTTTTATTTTTTCTGTTTTTATGATATAAACCCTTGTTGCAAAAATGTGCTATACAAATAAACTTGTTCTTGTTCTTCCAGCTGCTGTTTGTTCACTGATGTTCTCTAAAAAAGCTTTGATATCTTCACAGGAGAGACAGAGATTAAACCAACCACAGGTGGACTATACTTACTCTATAAATGACTTCTGGAGGCATGTGAATGCGCTTTGTTATGGGGTGGTCTCCGAGGCGAAACAGCAAGTTTGTATTTGCTGCTTTTTCTGAAATTACTAATTATTTTTCCTTTCACTGCCTTTTCTGTCAAGTTGGTTGTAAACACAAGCGCCATACTCTGTACATTTTAAAAACAATATTGACTTCTATTGCTGATTGTGCTGGATTTGGAGCTTGGAGGAGAACATGCTGCTGTGTAACGATAAGAGTGTATTTTATAACTTCAAAGCATATATTTTAAACATTTTATAGATTGTTACCAAAATATAATTGACATGTGATACCAGAAAATAGAAAAGAAAGAAAGAAAAAAAATATTTTATGAACTTTGTCACAAGGAGGGGTGGAGCACAAGAGACTGAGATCAAAATGAGGCAATTTTCATCATGTAGCTGCAAAAATTAGAAGTGATTTATACAGTTCAGCTTGACCAGAACCTTTAAATTTACTGTAGCTAAATAATTTCACACAACACAAATAATAATGTCATTATCGATGTAGTTCATAAAACAGGTGACATAATGTGGGATAAAAACATTGTATGAAATTATTGAAACAAAATCTATCAACACCAGAGAGGAAATTAAAGATTGTGGTTGAAAAGTGGATAAAGGAGAACAACGTCAATGTTTTGGTGTAGTCATCACAAAGCTCTGTTCTCAATTCAAAATGTTCTTGAATTTAAAGAAAGTGTGAGAAAAATCTCTAAAAAAAACTATTTCTGATTAGTTTGGAATTAATACAAAACAATCGTGATACTTAAACTGATCTAAAACCGGAAAAGTTTTATAAATGCTAGTAAGAATAAACATTTTTATATATTTTTATAAAGTGTGCGTAGCTATCTGGTTTCAACCATGCATACAAGGTAAATAACATTTAAAAAACTATAGTAAGATAGAAACAATTTTTGTTCTCTGGGAAAAACTATTTGGCTTTAGGCTGAAATACAGCAACATATAAAGAAAGAAAGAAAAAAATTGCACTTTTCTTAAACTGACTGCTCACCAACTTTTCAAAATCACAGGTTCCCAGAAAATATATAATGAAAGTTATAGTGGCTAAGATGCAGAAGAGCACAACAACAAAAAAAAAAAGAAAAAAAAAAAAAAAAAAAGAAAACTTGACTGTATCATCATAACCCTTTGGCAATAACACGGTGGTGGGGGATTCAGAAACATGTGCTGCCATTTTATCATGCCGAGGGCCAAGTTTTGGAGCCTTAAACACCCCGCCAAGGCTTGATAAATCTGGCTTGAAAAATCTCATTTGTGGAGAGTTAGGCATCTGCAACAATATTTATCTTCTTCCCTGTCCAAGGGTAATGGGTTAGGCAGGATGGATGAGGGCGCAGTCCTCTTGCCTTCAGGTGCAGCGATCTCACAGAGGACCCGTAGACAGGCCTCCTTATGACGAAGCAAAAGGAAACACATCAACTCGCTCAGTAAACACATCACCACGGCTGAACAATTGGCTATTAGCATAATTAGTCGGCCTGATTTTAGACTTTTTATGTATGAGAGTGCTTGTGTGTGCATATTAAGGGGGAGGGGGGGTGGGGGGGGCTTTTTTTTTTGCTGCTGTTCCACAGCAATTAAACCCATCTAATTTCAAGAAGAGCAAACATTCTTTAGTGGCTGCGGGAAGGCTTCAGGGCGCAGAAACTTCAGGAAACATAATGTCCTCTGTGGCACCACGTCTTGTCTGATGATGTTTGGTAATTATGCAGCCTGGGTCTTTATGGGAAAAATAACAAAACAGAAAAAAACAACAACAAAAGAAACAGGCAAGGGTCTGTGCCTGAAGCTTATCAATATACAAGCAGCCAACTCTATCTAGATGTTGCCTTTTTGTCTTTTGTGCAAAACAGTAGTAGAAGGGGTAAAAAAAGAACAGTCCAAAAGGTCAGTTTTCAGCGAAGGACTTCATCTCAGATGTAATTAACCTTTTGATTTAGGACACACTGTCTCGTAAATAATCTGGCAATTAGTTTATTTGGCTATCATGTGTTGGTAATGACTCTCATTAGCATGACGTGACCTCTTCTAATCTGTTGCCACCCAGACACTCTACTAGATTTCTTGTCTGGCCTGCTTGAACTAGACTCTGATTATGGCAGATCTTCCCTCATTGATATAACACTTTTTTCCCCCTCTCCATGTTTTCTTGCCTTGTTCTGTGTTTATCTGCAGAACAAGAGATGTCTTAGTACAGAACATGGTTTGTTTTTCATATGCTAGTGAACAATCAAAGGCCTCATAATTGCTTCCCATAATAACTCCGATAATGTGTCATTTGTTTCTGTTTGATTAGCAAGTACTCCTGTTAGGGGGAATAGATGCATGCAACCACTTAGATTTGGTAACTTTCTCTCTGTGAAACCAAGATGGAAGAGGAAACGATTGAGACACACTGAAAATGTCTTTTCATACTGGAGCAAGAGTTAACGAGGTAGAACACACAGGGAAAACTTGAACCCTAATGCTGTAAACCAGGACACCACTGAGATATAAGATGTGTGAAATGGTCTTTGCTGTGCAGTTTAACTCAGCAAGAATCACAGATGTTTTAAAAATTGCTTTTATTTTTTTAACAGCAAACTAAATTTCTGTGAATTTTAGTCAACCGTTGCCTTCTAAATATCTCTTTTTAGATTATAACAAGCTTGATTAACATGCCACACTTAACATATATTTTATATTATTTGGGATTATTAGGATCCTACATTATGCATTTTACACACAGCTAAGATGTGATGTAAAAGTCAGTTAAGAAGAAAATATGGTTCTGTTTGTGAGCAATGTGTCAGTGAATGCTTTAGGGTGACAAGCTGCAACTGTGCATGGAGCCAGGAGACATTTATATACTTTTCATATCTCATTAAATACATGTATTTATTTTACAAGTAAAGGTAAAGTTTAATAAAATTCTTAGACTGCTGTTTTTCAAAGTTTTGAATGATTAGACAGTTCCAAATACAAAGGCCAGAAACCTCAACAATTTTTTTTTATGAGACTCAATGTTGGAGGCAGAAATACCAATGCTTTAATGCTCTACTCCAATAAACAGCACCATGTAGAATAAAACAACAGCTGTAGTAAAAACATCTGGATAAAATGGGAACTGTATGTCCTTACATCAAAACTGAAGCCCAGAATCTGAAGCACCAGCACATCTATAATAAAATTACCCCACCAACAAGTCTCAAAAGTATTTCAAAAGTTGTTTCCACTAAAACACAACCCACTATCTGCTGATAAGAGATGCTAAACATCAAGGACCTGCATATACAATGGCTCTTAAAAATCTACACATCTTCTTAAAATGGCAGGCTTTAATGATATGACAATATGAGGCCATGGCGACTCACTGCAAAACTTTTGTTTTCATATAATCTTCAGAAAACTGTTCTCCAGAACATTCCACATTGTATCATTTGATCAAAACCAAAGGTTTCAAAGAAATGATGTGATCACAAGGATCTAATTGAAAAACGGTTTTATAAAGGAAGTGGGTACGAGAAGTTCCACAGCCTTATTTATTTGCCTTTGAACAATGAAGACAGTCATTAATAATAAAAGACAATATGGGACAATGGTGAAAAAAAAACAAAAAACTGTCATTATCTGGGAAAGGAATGAAGATTAGAAATAAATCAGTCAAGGAGGCCATGAGGCCAAAGAAACACTAATGCAGCTACAGGAGTCTCTACAAAGTACTGGGAGTGATAAAAAAAAAATCTGATGACAATCCCAACTCTGCACCTGTAGCGACCAACGTACCTGTGTGATTCCACAAAAAAACAACAAAAAAAAAAAACAAGAAACAATCCTCTATACGTCCTAAGGAATATGAGTAGCTGAAAAGTTTCACAAAAGTAAAAGAACACCACAGTGAAGCACCGTGGTGGCTGTATATAATTCTGTAGTGTCTTAGTTTCAGATGGAACTGTTATTTTTTTAAAGTTAGGTACAGTTATGAGTGGTTCCAAATACCAGTAAATGACGGTGCCTGAAAATGTAGAGGGGTCCTATTTTTTCATATTAACAGTGAAACTCAGAATAAACAAAATTATTGATAGAAATAACTTAATGAGTGGAAAGCATATTTTACAATCAAAACCTAATATGTCTATGTAATCTAAATCAAATATTTAGATTGCATAGCTGAGCTCAGATCCAAAGGAGGAAGAAAAATGCTGTTCACCTGAGCAAAGCAGTGGAAAAGTCTTAGTTTAAAAGTGGAGCACTCTCGCACCTAAATTAATATAGACATTCAAAAAATATACTTTCCCTGAACAGAATGTTTTTCAGTTCAGTACAGAATGTTCACAAGTTTATAGAAGGTTAAAAAAAAAATATTTTAGAAAGGATTTAATTAGGCCCAGTTTTTATTACACCACACAATCCTGTCATTTTCACATGAGTGTGTATAGATTTAGGAGCCACTGTACACAAGCAAAATAATTCAACATGTTTGTATTAAGAGATTTAGGTGCTGGATTTTAGTAAGTGCACAACAAAGATTTGTTTACTACTAAGGACAGGACAAGAGATTGTCAGTGTATACATAGTGTATACATACAGCTTTTAGGCTTGTCAGTATTGGTGTCAATGTGAGTTCATTCCTCAGTCAAGTAATGAGGGACAATTGTACTCTCACTATGGCTGAAAATTCCTTCATCATTATTGTGATAATAGTAGAAAACCACAAATTATAACCAGCATATGAGCACTTTCCAGTTTTTCTTTTTAAGTAAGCTCTGGATATATTTGAATTCCTGGCAAAGTTTTATACTGACTCATGCGGTCAAATGTACTCAGCCAGTTCGGTCACCACCAGCTGACTATATTCCACAACAATACCATATGTGTTGTTTTAGTCCATGCACAAAGAAAGTTAATCTACATGAAGCCATCAATGCTCAAAAGGAAAGCGTGTTCCAGCTTTTACCTCTGACCAAAAACAGAAGAAAAAGACCTAATAAAGAGCTGATTGGAAACAACTGATCCCATAAAGAAAAAAATAATTTCTCTGTGTGTGGTTTCAGACTATCCAGCATGGGCATGCTTTAACTGGCTTTGGCCCGTTGTTCACATAACCGTCGTAGGACTTCAAAGACATCCAGCAACATCTGAGACGTTTATATCTGCCTCCAAGTCTCGAAACAAACCTAGCCAAGAAGAACAATTGTGTTTTCTCACCATCTCGGCGACCAGCTCTCGCTTACACGACTGGCTTCCAAGAGTTCATAGCTGGTGCAGCCATTAAATATCTCTGCTTTGACAAAGAGAGCCATATCCGCGGTGGTGGAAAAGCGTCCCTTTCCAAAAGGGCTCAGAGTTCGGAGAAAAAGAAAACTTCCTCATGTCTGACTCCCAACTATGTTTCCAGATGTGCCAGGGGTCAGGGGTTAAAGATAAAAGTACCAGGATGTGGCATAACTCCTTATAGAAACCGGTGGCCGTGTGTGCATTCCTCACCGGAGGGGGCCGATGAGCAGAGTGCCTCGCATTTCTGCTCTCCGCCACTCCCAGTAAGAGGCCTCATTTCGTGGTGGTGAGTTATGGCACCCTAAGTTTTGTGTTCTCCACGTTGGCCGTGTTTACCAGTGGCACTAAGGCAAAACAGTGTTAAATACTGCGACTGGACAACAAATGAGGAGGCCTCCTTCTATCAGGGCCAGAGAATAGGCCTTCAAGTTGCTTTTTACCGTCACGACAGTAAAGCATTTCACGTCTCCTTTTATCACTCACATAATTTAGGACTACATCCTTTAAAGAAATTAAAAGCCAAGTTCAGGTTCTTTAGAAAAAAGTTAAGGTGTGCCGTAAAGAATCCCAAGCAGGGAGCAGGATTTGACTTACAGCTATGGCCCCTGCTTGCTGCTGGGCGCCAATAGAGATATCACCAGTTACTTACAAAGGTCTGTTACATTGATTCATGAATCTCTGGCAGAAATTGGGCTAATTTCCCCCCAAAAAAGCTAATACGATTATTTGAAGTGTGTCAGATGGCTTAATAAGTGTGGAAATTGGCCTGTCATACAAGTCGAGAGATTGGTTGTAAATTGTGTGATTACAGTCGCAAAGCCTCGGCCTTCTTTATTGTTTCTTTACATGCAGTAATCTGCTAAATGAAAACGGACCGGACAACTTCATTAGAATTCAAAGGAATAAAAAAAAAAAAAATTTAAAAAAGAGTGGGCAATATTAATATGACAGAGACAACTTTATTGTGGAATTATGGTAATAACGAGCTTTGGAGGATGTGCAAAGATTACATATCCCCTGAGATGGTTTCTTTTATTATTAGGCTCTGAGTATTCAGCTTTGAAATTTGTTTTATTGCCCATCAGCTTCTGGGCAGAGCGTTCCTTCAGAAACACGGCCAAAGTAGATCCGGTTACTAAAAGAAAAAAGAAATACAAAAAGAGAAAAAAATGCAAAAGCATGCCATCTGATTTGGAATGCATTTTTAAAATAGTTTGATTCCAATATCGTGCAAACAGCTGCAAGTTTAGTTTGTAGCTGTGCACACGCTGAAGAATGCTTGCATAGCCACTAGATGGAGTCAGATCCTTCAGAAGAGCTTCGGGGAGTTTGGCAGAAACAAGACAATAACAGAGCAAGTGGAGCAGAGGACTCCGAGCTCTTTCATGTGCTTGGATCTTCGGAGGAAGCGAGAATGAAGCTCTATCTTGAAGTGGCCCAGTCTTACTTAGCATTCAGCGAGTGTGTGTGATCCATAAAAATAGACTTTACACATATATTCCATGGGAGTAGCAAACTTTATTAAAATGAAAATGATTATCACCTTGAGTGCAGTCCCCAGCTTTTTAACCTGTCTCATACAGTGAGCCAATTACCTGCACGACTGTTGGGACTATCCAGACAGTCGTGTGTTGACAGGGTCTGTTTGAAGGAGCAGGAATTAGTGTTTATGCATATTTGATTTTCTGAAAATAGCAATTTTTCTTTGACTCATACTCAATATGCCTTAACTTTTTTTCAAATCAAACCTGTAAAAAGTCCACAGAGGCTTATGTTGGGATCTGTAGGAAACATATTATTTTTAGGCAGGGGGGAGGAAAGGTAGTTTAAAGGGAAGGACGAGAATCTGTCTGGAATAAAAACATTTCATGGCCTCACACTAAAAACAATGCTGCCAAAGAAGCATTTTTTTTATTTTTGCTTTAAAGGAACGCCAAATAAACGGAATAGTAAAATTCTGTATTAAATCTTCACTGTCTATGCTTTAGAGCTTTCATTAAAAGAGGAAAAAAAATCTGTTCATTGGAGGGTACTAACACATTCATTCTTAGACTGGATCTACCTCTAACTAAAAGTAGTTATTTGTATTCATGAACTCAGTTTTTATGAACAAAAATTGACTCTTAAGGAAATACATTGATTAATAAAGCATATCAAATTGAGCTGATTCCAAAACAACTCACTTTTTTTCCACAGTTCTGTGGCAAATGTAGTAATAGGTAAAAGTCTTGAGTGGTCCCTTATTCCTTTAGGTCTTTCATCTTATCTTTCTCAGTTATTAGTTCTTCAGTCTTTCTATAGATCTTTAAAATGGCTACATGTCATTTCCCTCTTCATCATTCCAAAGCCCAAGTTCACACATACCTACTTAAATTTCTACTGTGAATCGCTTTGTTTCTCTTGGCAGTTAGTGTTCTTTTGAATCCTTGAGATACCTCCTCCCAGCAGTGCTCAAACTTCATAAATATTGTGATCTATTCGTAAGTTATTCTAGAAATTTTACATTTCTTGCTATGTACATTAATTGTGGTGCAATCTAGATGTTGACTTTTCCTATGAAAAATGACGGATTTTAATTTCAGATTGAACCAAAACACGTGGATGATTTGATGAATTTATTCAGATTAAGTAAAAGAGTCATTTGAGCACAAACACTTTGCGCACCACATCTGGGTCTCCATATGTGACTGTTGTGCCACCAACTCGTATTTTAGTGTTTTGACTCGTGCAACTGAGGGAAAACAAATTTCTGAGCTGGTGCCGGAGGAGTGAATGTGAACTCTGTCAACAGATGTTAAACGCCCTGAAAAGAAGCAACAACAAAAGTAAAAAAAAAAGTGACACAAATTCTCCTGATGTCTTGTGTGAATCGCACCATTTAAAACGGAGCCGTTGTGACAGGTAATTGACTTCAAGTATCCAAGCAGCAGTACTTATGTCGCAGTAAAAAAATGCACTGTTTCTACACCTTTATAAATATTCATAGTTTATGTTGATGGAGTGACATTAAACAAATTATTCCATAAATACATCTGGTTTGTTTTTTATTTCACAAATGCAGGGTTTAAAGTGCCTATTTCACCCGTTCAGCTGGCATCTCCGGCAGCTGATGCATTGGAAATGGCGCCATGAATTAACCATTGTTGTTGGATGATTTCATTTACGCTCCTCCTTTCAGCTCAAACTTCTAATTGTCTTTATACACTGAAATATTAAAAGCCTAATATGTCATCTGTCATGGCTGTCATTTATCATTCCAAGTCCTGTGGGCCTTTGAAGATTTTCCCTCAAATTACCTTTTATTAAATTTCCAGCATTTGTTCCCGTTACAAGCCTGTCAGTCCATTTCATTTCCAATCTGCACGTTGCGTTTTGTCCCTTTTTCATTGCCGTCATTCCCAGAATGATCCTGCTTCTGTCTGGAGTCAGACAGCTGAGCTGATTAAGAAGTTGACTCAATTCACTCCTTTTTTTTGTTATATGTCTATTGTTTGATTTTAAGTTTGCCCTGATTCCTCTTAGATAGAAGTCACGCTAATTTTGATTCCTCTTTAGAAACGCTGTTTAGTCTTACAACATGTGATGGATCTGATTAGTCATTCAGGCCAGCCTCTGCTTTTATGCTTACATTAACTAACACAAAGAGCCCCCCTACAGGTTAAAGTTTAAATGTGGATTAGCAGATAAAGCAACTCCTGATTAGGTTACCGTGGGGCTTAGAGTAGAAGGAAAAAGAAAGGGATTTTCCCCACACAATTTTCCACAAACATCTTCGCTCTGCCTCTTCTCTGTTCTCCTCTCGGCATCATCCTCTCACACTCTCTCCCAGCATGGATATCTATTTTGGCGCAAAATCTTTGAACAATTATGCAAATGCATGTAAGGCAATGCACAATACAGTATGGAAATGGCTCGGAGAGAAAATGGACTCATTAAGGACAGATGGCATGAGCGCTGAAAGCCATTTATTATGGATGCAGGAAGACATTTCAGACAATGTCAGAACCTGGGAGACATCAGTTTATGATTTTTAACAGCAAACACTGTTTGTTGTAGTGATGTAGTTCTTGATTATTTCAGTGTTGATGATTATAAATGAGCAGCAGAAGAACATGCGGTAAAGATGTCTCTCACTGCGTTTGATTTCATTTTTTTGAGTTGATGTTTCATCTCTTTGACAGGAACCACTTTCATGCTATGTTAAATTAGATCCTCGATAACTACGAGACCTTTAAGGAAATTCTGCATGTTGATCAAAAGTGTTGAGTATGGAAACTTGCATTGTGAGGAGAGCTGAATAAAAAGCTGTTGTTAAAATTACATTCTGCAGTCATGCTACAAACATTTTTAAATTCCTATGAGATTAGTTCCTATAGGCTTAAATGTGCTTTACAATTACAATGCATTCGAGACAGTCAAAGTGAACAGTGGGGTTTTTCACAATTAGGGAAATGCAAGAGTTTACTATCTTTTTCATTATGATCAGATGCTTTGTTATCACCCAGGCTGGTGTTAACCCTATGGGTGGCAGAAAATTATTTGCAGCATAGATAAAGCTTTATTCATGGCGATGGCACCATAAACATGAGTTCACGGCAGCAGGAAGACCTACAACAGGAGCGCGACTGAAGGGGGAGTTCTAGGAGGAGAAATGTGGGCTTCGGCACTCTTTATTTTTGTATTTCGGCCCCTCTGTGGGCTTCCTCAGCACCACTGTCTGGGCCTTTGATGTCACTGAGGTTATTGTTGACTATTCTCTCCTGTCGGCCTCAATATCCATCTGAGCTACTCAAGGGATGCAGGAGAGGGAGAGGCATTGGGCTGCCGTTTATTTCTACACTAATTCTTGTTCGCGATGCACGGCTTCCTCGTCATTCCTCACAGCAGAAAATTTGGTATCTTCAAAAGTTATGGAACTAAATCACCAAAAATCCTTGTAAAGCAAAAATGCTGTAAATTTACAAGAAGGCATATTTTTATGATAAATGTATATAGCCTTCATTGCTCTCAGTTCACATCAAAAAGTAAAGTCTTTGAAGATACTGAAATTTTATCAAAACATTCAGTGGGCTTTTAATTGCAATGTCAAATATTTTAAAAAATCTCCATCTCAGCTAGAAATCTACAAAGTTACAGTAGGCAGAACCTCGCAACAAACAAACAGGCTAAATATGAGACTCACACATTGTCAAATAGGTTTGATTCTCTGTAACAGTTACAGTAATTGCATTCAATTATTAAATTCATTATTTGACGATGATTTTATGAAGTAGTTTCAACAAAAATGTAACAAGCCCAGTCTCAGTTTTGGTGTTGCAAAATTTTAAATCTATCTCAATTTCTACAGGATGACAAATTTTATCAACATGCTTTTCCACAACAATGATGAATGGCATAAAAGTTGCTGATAGTTGATGTAATATTATTTGTGTTTAAGTGATGAAAGTCCATTTGGGTGTTTTTAATAAATTGAAGAATTTTGATTGGTTGAACTGCTTATCCTTCCCAAGTTTTATTATCTTTTTGAGTTAGCTATGGCTTCAAAACTTCTAAAAATTTCAATTGCGCCGTTTTTGCCACTTAAGGTGCTTTTTAGCAAACATCCAGAGAACGTGCCAAAACCACCTGGAGTTTCCTTGGGCTACATGCAGCACTGAGTAACACAGAAGGCCCCTTGCCAATCTGCTCAACTAGGTGACAGTAGGAACCGACACTTTCCCCCTTTTTTTGTAGGAAAAACAAATTCTGATATATCTAACACCAACAACATGGTCAATGTGTGGAAGCTAAAGCAGCGCCACCTATTGGTCAGATGTAACAGGCAAGGTTTGAGCTGCATGCCTGTCAAGCAGCTGACAGCAGGTTCAGTCCATTCTGATGATCAGACTCATTAACCAGCACATTTCCACTTCTTATACTTAAAAGTTTCATAAAAGTAGAAGAGAAAGAAAGTATCATACTTTGCGAATAAGCACCTGAAAACTACTGGTACTTTTAGCTTTCCATAGTTTTGTTTACTATTTGCTATACAATAATAATAAATGAGTATTATATAAAACTATATTGATAAATGTCCTTATTTTAGCAGCAGTACAAAATATGTAACTTTTTTAATTGAAAGCAATTATACAAAGCTATATTTATTGTATATGAAGTTTTGTACCATCTGAGGCCTATTTCTGATCATGTAAAACATTTTTTTTTTTTAAACAAGAAGCACAAAACCCCCCCAAAAAACATCCAGACGCCTAAAGTTTTAGTTTTTGTCTATTATTTTGACAATATGGTCTGTCAAATATAAAAGTCACCAAACACACAAATGAAAACTATCAAAGGCTTTCACATTCAGCACTCCCTTTGTTGGGGCCAGGCTGTTCTTTTGTGCCTCCTGCGACTATTGTGACAGGACACAGAGACTTCTAAAGGGCAAAGTTTCTTATTAAATTATTTCTGGGTGAGATGGAACAGAGGCCTGAATAGAATCATTAAAGTTCGCCCGATTATAGGAATGCATGCGCTCGCGCTGCCGTCTGCTGTGAGATGAAAAGCCGTGCGTTTTCATGCCCCCCTTTTCTCCCCTTCAGAACCTTTAACTCGGCGTGAAAAGATATGACATCAGTCCTGGCAAAAACACAAGGGCGAGAAATGAACGATACCATTGTGGCTCCCCGAACATCAATCATGCTCAATACTTTTGGGGAAAAAACAATGCAGTTTTGTTTGCGTTTCAGAGGTGACAAACAGCACTTGTGACTGGCTTAACACTGTCGATTCCCATTACTCAAAACCCGAAGCAAATCACAGTTAAACTGTGGCCCTGTTGCTAGGCAGCTGAGTTCTCTTGACATGGTGGTTAGTTTTTCTTTCATTGCTTGACAAGAGCTGAGTGAAAGAAGTTTTGAAAAACTTGCTTAAGGCGCTCAGAGGAAAGGGATAATTGGAGTCTACAGATTGTATAGCGGCCCTTGTGTGGAAACTTCCCGAGCGGGAGACAGAGAGAGTTGGATGCAACAAAATTTTAACTCTTGTACACAAACTTGACCCCGGATCTGCCAAAAGGGGGCTTTTCCACACTTCATTTGCAGAGTGTTTGCCCCAGTGTGGCCCAAAGGTCCGTTGTCAACTCTACAGGCACAATTGAAAAAACGGAATGCTGCTGCACAACAAGATTAGATTTTCAATTATTATTCAATTAATTATAATACTTCCAATTAGATTTTCAAGCACAGCTAATGTCTTAAAAAGTAAAAAAAAAAAAAAAAAAAAAAAATGGGGACCTGGAAATGGTAAGAAATGCACGGGTCATAGCTAAGATTTTGCACTTTGTCATTCGAACAAAGCATTATCAAGTGAGGTCATCCAGACACTGTGGCTGCAGTCGGTTTCATCAGCACGTCTCTTGAAATATAGAACAAACTCGTTAAGCAAACAATGAGGAGGGGTTTATGCCTTTAATGACCCACGGAGGAGCCCAGCCGGTGAAAATGCACACCCATTTTGAGAGGGAACCAATTAATGCTGGATTAACATTCATGGTTATTTACAGTTGCCTTTGTGCTTGTTTCTGCTCTCCGATTTGAGCAAAAGAGAGAGGGACAGAGAACGGGGAAGAGGGAAGGTGGGGGGTGAGGTGGGAGATGGGGTTTACGGAGGGGACTTGGAGAATGGGGGGTTGTTTGGACGCGAGAGGTGCAGTGAGGTGGCTGGGTCCATTGTGAGGACACCACCTCTCTCATTATGCCCTCTCAATCAGCACTCCTGCTCACAGGAAGCCCCTGTAAAGCCCATCTGCCATAGCTAATCTACAGGCAGCCTCTCGCTTGCGTCTGGGCCTGCTACCCTCAGTTGCATTATTCCCAGATCCAAGGCTTCGCCAGGGATCAGCCAAAGCCCATTAAAGTAAATAATAGCCAGAAATGACAGGCTTAGCACGGATTGGGGAGGAAGTTGAAGACCAGTTTGAGCTCTGAGCTCTGATTAATAGAGAAAAGCATTTTTTGGTGGGGGAGTAGGGGTTAGATGGTGAAAGTGATGGGAAAGCAGGAGGGAGAAAGAATGAAGGGAAAAATGACCTTAGCGTGGTGAAAAGAATTTTTCAACCGGTGTAGCTTTTTTCAACAAGAGTAGTTGTAGTTCACAATCTAAGACATTAACAATCCTTGAGGTATTGTTGCTTTGATGAAGCTCCAGCACAATAGGGTGAAATGGGGGTGATATGTGGGACTGATGAGGCATGCCTAAGAAGAGACTGGCAAGAGTCATTCTTAATATTAACTAAAGTTAGCTTTGGGAAGCAAATACAACACAGTACTTTTTTGAGAGAGTGCTGGTCAGAAATAACACCTATCTTCATAATTTCTATGTGTCCTGGTAAAATAAGAAGCCCAGTGCAGGTTTGCCACATAGCAGCTAACCAGGCATGATTAAATTGAAAACATCAGTCTGACAGAAAACTAATATCAGTTCACGAGGAGCAAAAACTGCAGAAAAGACATAATATTGGACAGATAACTTTGAAATGCTATTCAAGCTTGAAACTTCAACATATTTAGATTTGAACAGTAGCAGTAAGTCCATAAATGCTGCCTTGGGTACTACCCTCCTTCTGCTCCCAAGAACGAGACAAAATGTTTAACCTCTTAACACTTTTTTTTTAAAGATTTCTTTATATAGCCTCATACAAAACATCTGTTTGTGTTTATGTTTTTGTATTACTCTCTTCACAATTTTCTCTACAACATTGTTATTTGTAGTGGAAGTAAGCCTGTTGGCCACTTTCAAAAGGCTCTTTCGTCATGGTCGGCTTGAGGTTAAACAATTAAACTGCTCCACGGAGTCGAGTTAGTGTCAAGTTAGGAATGGAGACCAATGGTTAAGTTAGCTAAAAAGGGCAAAAAGGGATGTTCAGTCAAATCTGGTTAATACCTAACTGACCTGTTGACACCCTCAGACTTCTCAGCGAACATGAACACTAACTAGATGCTATTTTACCTCCAATTCACAATTAAGAACATCTCATCAGGAAGTTTCACTTTCATTTTAGACGTGTTTTAGTTCATTAGAGGAGTATGTCTGGCTTTACATGTTTATTGCTTAGAGAAAAGCTTCCTCCACTGTGTGCATGAGTTCAGGCTCGGATTTAACTTGATTTGTCACTGGGCCGACAAGTGGAGACGGCCCGAGCGAGATTATGTGAAGCAGTTCCACCTCTGCTTAACTACTGTAAAAATTGCTTATATGCCTGTGAAGGAATTGGAATGTGTTTAGGACGCGACTGATCGAGCTTGGGCTGCTTCTTTCAGGTTCCTCTGATTGGACGGGAAGCCCTCAGCTGAGCTGGGAGCTGCAGGAAAAAACAGGTTAGTGCCGCATGAAAGGTGCGCTTGCGCTTCTCTCTGAGTGTCGCCTATTGATCCATCAGTTACCTGGATCTTCAAAAACAATGAGGAGGGAGGGGGAAGGAATACAAAGCTGAGACGTCTACTTCAGAGGTGTAATGAAGAATTTAAGATCCTCCGAATTTATTATTGACAAGCCTGTAAAAAGATATGATACATCGAAACCGACAAGGCCTCTGGGGAAACACTTAAGGTTTCTTAAAGAAGTGTTTAATGGTATTGATTTTTATTGTTCAGTGAGCTGCATGGAGCCTTTGACTGTTTTATTGAACGGATTTAGGCACATGCTTTTAAACACAGAAAGGAAGAAGACTTTTTAGTTCGCAGATTAAATCCATCAAACAATACGTGCATTGAATTTTAATAAGCTTGCTGACTATACCATGTCACAAACAGCTGCGCTCGCATTCAGCTGCTTGTTTTACAGTGGCAGCTTCTCCTGAATTGCCTCTTATGTCATAGTCCCGCATGTAGGATGGGGTTTGTGTGCCACTGAAACGACAGATGTGTTAGGACCTCAGCAGCCAGCAGAGGCCTCTCATGTCTTGTTCAACCCCAGAGACAATAAAATGGAGATTTTTTTATTTATTTATTTATTTTTTGTTGTGATACAATGCAAGATATTTTATAATTTCCAGCCCAATATTTTCTAAAGACATAGTGCTTTAGTGGGCTTGTGTAATGTTGTGTTGTATCAGGAATAAATTGTAATTGTCACTCTCGTCTTTTGGTCACTCGGTCTGATCTTTGTTCTTCAGCAGACTGAATGCTCATCTTAAATGAACTCTGCTCTCCTGTTGTTGCCACAAAAGTGCCACTGTGTGGTGTCAACCCAGGCTTTCTTCCCAGGAGACAGCGTGATTTCTATATCCGTTGTCATGGTGATGTGGCGAGGAGGGAGGAAAATGGAGCTCTAACCTCTGGCTTTAGCTGCGGCTCCCAGGCCAGACGGTTCACTTGAGGATAGCAGGAAACTGCTCTGCCTGTTTGTTCGTGTGGTGCCAATGGCAGTACTTGAAAATGTGGAAAAGAGACATTGTGGGGTTGTCTGTTGGTCACCATTATATGGGGTAGTTACACTCAAATGATCATCCCTGGTAAGTATATGTATAAAGCCTTAAAATAAAATCAGATTTTACTGCAGTAGCCTGACATTGTACTGAATTTATTCTAAAAAATCAATAATTTATTCATCATGGGTAAAATACCAGTTTGCCTTTAATTGAATGACAAAGATAAAATTCTTATTGTACCTTTTTGTGTCACAAAATAAAGATTTTTGTACCAATGAAAGTAAACATTTTTAGAGTCTGCTAGAATGATGTTACAAAAAAGCCAATTCATCCAGATCTAAATACATGTAACCCACATATTGATCATTTTATTTATTTGCTTTTTTATTAAACCTTATGGCATAGCTAACAGCCAACTTAAAATATGACTCATTTAAGTTGTTATAAAAAACGGTAAATGTACCATAAAAGTGAACATCTATTTCTACAGGGTTCTACGCACTACTAACAGTATGGAATTTGGTTTGAATATTTTAAAAGTTATGAAAAAAGCAAATTATATATGCATTTATATTGATAGGCTTTAGTTGTGTCTTTCCATTTCTAACTGCATTTCCTGACTTCTTCCCTCATCAAGAATAAGATTTTTTTCTCCTTCTCATAATTTAACCTTATTTCAGGTACTCAACAATTCAAGCCATTGCTGCCCCTTTGGAAAAACAGGTCAACACATACTAAAGTGGTGTGGTAATGCATTATGTCTCCACAAGTCAGATATTATGAGTTCCCTTTCTTTACCCAGTACCCTTGAGGTAAGGCAAATGTAGACACAACCAGAATTTATTGCTTTAAAAGACATATTGTTGATTTCGGAAATAATTTTTTATTGAAAAGAAAAATCCTGAAATATTGGCAGATGTTCGTTTTTTTCTCTCTATTACTGTTTCTTCCCAGACGGGAGTATATAAACTCCACTCTCCCCTAATTTATACTATTTAAAGCAGGAAAGCAGCTCCCATCCCTTCATCTGTCAACTGAAGGGACAACCTTTTAAAACCTTGCTGTACCTTGACACTGGTAATCACCCCATGCCCAGCTATGGGTCACTTTCCTGGACAAGGACTGGTATTTATCTTGCCATCAGAAACAATAAGCAGGATGGTAAGGAAGGTTAAATAAAACCCCAAAGCTCACTGCTTGAAAACTGCAGAAAAGGGTGGTATTTTCAAGTTTCCATAACAACCATTAAATGCTATCCACATTACATCCACTTGTCATGAATCGGTGTGTGAGGTGGTGAGGCAGGACGCCAGGAGACCCAGGTGAGATGAGAAATGATGATTTAATGATAAATAATATTCCCAAGACAGTCCAACAACCATGGCAGCACTGCTGCGCCGAAACAGAGGCTCAATACAGGTAGCGCATGGCAAACGGGTGGACAAAACAACAGACTGGCAAACATCAGACGAGGACCCGACAAAGAACAAAGGACACAGGTGGGACTAAATACACAAGGAGGCAATCAAGGGAACAAGACACACCTGGGAACAATCAAGGGGAGACAGGACAACATGGAGAGCACAGAAGACACAGAAAACTCGAAAATAAACACACAGAAAAACAAGGATCCTGACACCACTTATTTGAGTGTGATGCTAGGGTTACCTAAACTAGATGGGAATTTAACTGCAACACAGTATTCTGGACTTCTCAAGTAAATCTAAGATCTTCCTTTTTACCAACAGCCTGCAGTTGGGTTTTGCATAAAAAAAAAGAATACATGGAAAAGCAGCTCACGCCCTTTGTCAAGTGCAGTGAACTTGTGTTGTTGTGGGTGTATTTCTCCTCCAAGAGCCTCAGGAACCTTGCTAGAAGGCACATGACATCATAAGCTCTGAAAAACCAGGATATTTCAAATAAAAATGTGGCGACCTCTACAAAACTAGAAATAACAAATAAAAACATTATTTTTTATTTGTTATAACTAAGTTGTTCAACTTGTTAGTGATCCAAAAAATAAGGGAAAATCAACAAAGAAATGTTTCACCAGATACAAAATCAAACCTCCAAGTCATTCCAGTCCCCAAACCTAAATGGAATTAAAAAAAAAACTGTGAAGTAAATTGAAGAAAGGAGAGACTGAAAGATGACCCATGACTGTGGATGATCTACAGAGATTGTAGAGGTGTAGACCAGCTTCCCTCTGTCTGTATGACTCAGCCTTGTAAAATGTAATTTAAGTGGTATTATCGAGTGGTACTAATGGTAAAGACATTTACAGCAGAGGTACCAATATTTGTTTTCCATACACAATGAATGTACTCAAATGTTTGATAATTTTTAATCAAAAAAAGTTATAAAAGCTAAATTATTTGTCTCAGTAACAATAAGACAAAGCACAGAGCACTTCCTACTCAAACCCCATTTAATATAAGCTAACATAGGTCTTCCATTTTAAAAGATCATCCTCAAACACTCTTCCCAGAGACACCTGATACTGAAAATCAAAGGACTCTGCAATGTTTTAATCTTAAACAGGGAAAGGAGGGGCTGAATCAAAAATCCCACCGCTTGAGGAGGCTGGGAGGTAACAACAACACCAAAAAACACAAAGATACTAGCATTAATAAAATCAAGTCTGAAACGGCTCACGTTGCACTTGCCTTCTAATGACGAGGGAGTGCCATGACCAGTGGAGGGGAAGAGAACACCATTTTCTATTCATCTGGCAGCTTGCCCAGATCTCATTCAACCAAAAAGTCTTCTCAATCCAAACTTAATCCCAGTCGATTAAAAGGTGGCATTGCTTTTCCGCCTCCGTTGTTACGCTGATGAAGAGGCAGTTTATCACCAGGAAGGCAAAGGCTTCGAAGGCAAAGGATTATATATATATATATTTTTTGTGAGGGTCAAAACAAATTAGATGAATTTACATGGCTAGAATCTCTTTCCGAGTTCCAATTGTAATGAACTTAACACAAAAAATTGATTGATCTGGAAGAAAAATGACTATTTTTTGATGAAGAAAAGTATGCTTTGTGTTATTTTCCCCCCTGACTCCTAGGGGGAAGTTGTGAAATCTAATAAAGCCATTCTCAGGAGGGGTGTCTTTGATCAGAGATTCTCTAAACAAGCAGCAAGTCCCACGAGAACACACAATCTATATGCTTCAACATGTGCTATCTTTACATCTCGACTTCTGCTCCCACTAAAACAGAGCTGTCATATTGGAAACAGCTGAAGCATTTCAATTTCAGCCAGGGGCAATGTTCCGTCTTCAAAGAAGCATTGAGATGCTCCGTATGTCGAGTTATTTTCTGTAAATTGTGTCTGTTTTCCAGTCTGCCTCTGAAAGGTGCAAATGCATTGTTTGGCAGAAAACATGATGGGAGAATAAATATGTACATTATGATCATGTCGAAAAGAGAAACCGCAGTTGACAAACTCCTAATATGCTTTAAGTTTAATACGTGTGCTGGTTAGGGAAGTAAAACAAAAGAAAACCAAACGCAAAAAAACTTGTGGGGTATTATGCATATGACATACTGTGCTTTGAAAAAGTGTTTGCTCCCTTACAAGAGCGATGTTGATATTTTGATTCAACTATTCCGCTTCCACTATCTGGCTTTTGTATCCATATGCGACATGAATACTTTTGAAAACTGTTAATCAGATGAAGGGTACATTTATACAATTCTTCACAAAATACCTACAAAGATTATCGAGCAAGTAAAGACGAATGCTGAAGCAGGAGGGGGTTCCTTAGGTGGTCTCCTCCATGTATAAAAGGTGTGTACAAATACAAACAATCCACAACCATGTGACTGTGAGTTAACTGTTTGACTTTGGATGAAGTATGAGAAAAACAAATAGAGAAAACAATGAACTTCCCAAGAATAATAAAAAGCCACAATTACTCCAAGAACACATCAACAACAAAGAGGTCACAAAGAAACCAATACAACACATAAAGCACCGCAGGTCTCACTTGCCTCATCTCTGGTGAGTGTCCACACATTAACCATAAGAAAGAGACTGTGTAAAAAAGGCATTCATGGGAGAGTTTTAAGATGAAAAACACTCATTAGCAGGAAGAACATAAACCCCTTTCTAATAATTACCAGAAAATGTCTAGGTCATTACCAAAACTTTTCAGAAACCCTTATGACACAAAAGGGAAGCAGAAGTGTCAATCTAACAGCAAAACATGGTGGTTTAACATAGACCACAGGTTTGTAGCTTTTATTTTGTATGTTTATTGACAATGAAAATACCATCAAAATTGATTTGATGCTTTCAGCATAGACACATTTAAGTATATTAAATTCTTTACATTTAAAGTAAGATTGAATTGAGAAGTTTAGTTGAAGTGTGAAGAATAATCCTCAGTCTGATTGTTAGCAGTTTGTTCACAAAAGCATATTAGCAAACATAAACTAATTATTCTAAATTACTTTTAAACTCAGCCAATTTAACCTCTGCCCTTTCTCCCAGAATCCACACAATTTGTCTTGAAATGCAGCAAGAGGTGGTGTCAGGAAAATTCTATGTACAGTACAGACCAAACATTTGGACACACCTGGTCATTCAAATGGTTTTCTGTAGTTTCATGACTATGAAAATTGTAGATTCACACTGAAGGCATCAAAACTATGAACACCTGTGAAGTGAAAACCATTCCAGGTGACTACCTCTTGAAGCTCATCAAGAGAATGCAGAGTGTGTGCAAAGCAGTAATCACAGCAAAAGGTTGCTACTTTGAAGAAACTAGAATATAAGG
>CAEFZX010007314.1:0-34596 GCA_903066825.1 Alfaro cultratus | reverse complement strand
GAGGTAAATTTATTTGATAAAATCCAACACCAAGAACAGACATGTTGAAAGGCAATAAAAATAGAATAGAGGCAACAGGCTGAATAATTGTACGGTTTGCTAACGTTACATGACACAAAAACAACGAACTGAGAACGTTCCTGGTATGTTAACATAACATATTAATAGTTATTCAGATAACTAGAGCATAAATAACATGCTAACAAGTTTACCAAACCATCCGGGTCCAAATCACTAAACGCAATGAAATCTTCATCCTCGGTGTCGCTTTTAAACAACTCGGCTAACTCTGGAGAACTCAGGCCTAGAGCGCCCTCTGGAGGTTTAGTGTGGAAATAACATGTGATATGATATAATAACATGTTAATTTCACACATAAGTTGCTCCAGAGTAAAAGTCGCAGCCCTGCCAAACTATGAAAAAAACTGCGACTTATAGTCCGGAAAATACGGTAATTGGATAAAATAAATTGACTTTTTTTAATACAATACTAGAAATGCAAAAACTCAAATAAATTCCTCTTCCATAATAACATGTTTGTTATTTATCTCATCATTTGTATCCAAGGATGAATCTTTGCTAAGTAAATATTTGCATGTGAAAAGTTCAGTCCTTTCTGCTTGGTGTTGGGATTTTTTTTATCAATAATTGGATGGTTAATGTGTTTAAATAGGAGATTTTTCTTTTTCTTTTTTTAACAGGATTTGAACCAGGAGAAGCTAAAAATGCAGCTTCAATTCTGAGAAGAAAATATTTACAATGACTATTTTTCATCTTGATAAATATTTATATTTTTTAACCAGTTTTGGCTCAATTACAGCTTTAAGTGAGTTTTTCTTTCATTTAACCAATTAATAAATTATGACGGTTACCCAATTTATGCATCAAAGCATCTTTTTTAAAGTTTGATCTGCTTTTTATTGATTTTGAACCTGATTGGTGCACCTCCAGTCGCTGCGGCGTGGGAACGAGTCGTCATATGATCAGAACGGACCAATCACACGGACAGAAGAGTTGGGAAGCCACAGCAGAAACAACCAATCAGAGCAAAGGGGCGGGGCAAAGCTGCTGCTGTGTCGGAGGACTTACAGGTATGGAGCGGCTCAGGTAACGTGAGGGGCCCTTCATGGCGCTGGAGGGCCCGCGGCCCCTGAAGGCACTGACGTCCTGATGCTGCGGCCTCATATAACTCTTGACCACAGGGGGCGCCGCGGAGCCGCCGTATAAGGTACTGTTGTTGTTGACCTCGTGCTGCGCGCCGCGAGGCCCGCCGCTGTAGCCGGGCGAAGGGGCCGAGGGGGCGGGGCTTACAGAGGAAGAGGAGGGAGGAAAAGAGGAGAAGGGAGTCTTCTCGTCCTCCTCGGCGTCGGCGGCGTAGAGATCTCCGAGGGAGCTGGCCAAGCGCGAGCCGAAGGCTGAGCTGAGGTCAGCAGATACAAAACATCAACAGGCAGGTCACGTGACACAAACACACCTGACAGGAGACAACGAGGGGTGCTGCTCATGACCTCTGACCCCATGAGAATCAGTCAGTTCAGGAAACCCACATTCCTACGTTTGTTCCAGTCACCGCCAGCAGTTGGTGCTGCTGCTTCACTTACTGGAGTTCAACCTGAAGTTTTACCAAATATTTTTACTTAAACCAAACTGAAGCTAACGGCAGTCGATTAGGAAAAGGTTTGGTGTTAAAAAGTATCCAGACACTCATTAAAAAATTCTCCTTTCAAAAATCAATTAAAAAAATCTAGCAACTTAAAAAAGTTGACAAGCAACAAATCTAGCAACAGTTTCTAAAAAGCAACATGTAAGGAATCTGGAGACGATAAAAACTGACGAGCAAAAAACAACAAACTGAGACTTTTTTTAAAAACCCACACATAAATTTAGCGAGTTTTTTTTTTTTTTTTTTTTTAATTGATGAGCTAATTTAAAGAAGCGATGATGAAAAACTCTGTAAACGTTCCGGTTCTGTTCCCTCAGAGTGTCTGAGGGAGAAAGTTTCATTCCCAACCCGGCTGAGAGTCATGAACGCTAACCGAGCTGCACAGCTGCAACCAACAGGAAGATTCAGTTGCCACTATTCACCAAAGGAGGGCAGCACTGAGACTGACTGGGTAAAATAGAGCAGAACCAATTTATACTAAACGGTGAAAATTTGCACAGAAACATAAAAACAGAACAATCACTTGTTCTGTTCATCTGCAATAAAATGTTGATTTGGAGTTTAGCTGCTCTTTAAATTTCCAACCGTTTAAATGACTTCCTGTTCACAGAGATCAGCAGGAAGAGAAGAAGACGCCTGATGATGAGCAGCAGGTTTGTAATCAACAGGACGAGATGATAAGAGTGACATAAAGAGGAGGAGCGTGAGGAAGAGGAGCGCAGGAGTAAAGCATGATGAAGAGCAGCAGGAGGTTCTGACCTTCGGATGTTTGACATCGGTGATAACGAGTTCCTCCCGATCCTCTTGGCGGCAGGAGAAGTAGAGGATGCTGGGAGTTTGGAGGGCTTGAGGATCGAGGCGGAACTTTGACTGCTCCCTTTTGATAACCTGAAAGCAAATAAAACATAAAATGATGATCAATACTTATATTATTGATTCCACCAACCAGACCCGTCAGGTGACGGCCGTACCGGAGCGGCGGTGAGCTGGAGCGATGGTGGGTCTTTGGCTCCTCAAATCTGCAACAAGACAACCATTAGTTTACAAAACCACTGATAATTATTGATTAAATAACATGGATCAGCGCCTGTTAGCCGCTACAGCTAGCGACGCGCTCCTGCAGGCGCCATCACTACGCATCGAGTCACTGCCATAAAACCGGGCTGATCTGCTGCAGGACGACCCAAATCTGTCACAAAATGTTCACATCGTCTATTTCTATAAAATATTATTTAATTAAAATGGCTGATGTTTTGATGCATAAAATGTGTTTATAAATCTGTAAACTGTTTGGTTTCTGTCCACTGGAATCTTTTATCTTTTATTTTGGTCAATAATTTTACAGCATTAATTAAAATTTAACAAACTACAGTCTTACATTTTATAAAATATTTTATTGTATTTGATAATTGTTATGAATATCTCAACATTTTCCAAACCAATGAAGCACAGAGACCAGTTTCTGTCATTGGTGGCTCCTCCCATGATGGCTGCAGAGCTCATCTTCCTCCATATTTCTTAAAATGAAACTTTTTCCTGACTTGTGTGATGTGACGCCTGGTTGGCTAGCTGTCGTAATGTTGATGATGTGATTGTGTCGTCTTAACGTGCACGATAAGTAGCGCGACATCCAATCCAGTGATGCACGTCGACGCAGAAAGGATCTAATCTAAAAGCAGCTTAACGAACCGCAGCCTGGGGTCAAAGTTCAGGCCTGTACCTCACAGCTCCTCCGCTCACAGATGGACGAGGGTGGCGGCGGCTCTTCAGGGCCCGGAGTTTGTCGCCCTGCGTCAGACCCGAACCATCTGTAATGTCGCCCTGGAGGAGAAAACAAGCGCTCCTGTGAGGCGACGGGTGAAACAGGAAACAGGTGGAGAACAGAAAACAAAACAATGATAAAAATGCTTTTGTTAGAGAAGTTCTCCTGTTTATTGATTCTGTTTACCAACAAAGATCTGAATATTCCTGTAGATGAGCTGCAATATTTACGGTTTCTGCTAGAAATATCAATATCTGTATTGATCCCGAAACTAAAAACAATTCTAGGTCAGGCCTGATCCGTAAGGGCGGATCTAATTCACTCTGAGTTGCATCACACTCTGTCATTTATTTTACATCTTTAAAACTCCTAACTGAACCGTTTGAAGGTTTGTTGCAGTTTATTTTTATGTTTTCAAAGGAAGTCAACCTGCTGTTTGTCTGTTTCAGTTTTTTATCATTTATTTTGACTTTGGCTGTTCTGCTCCTAATTTCACTGACTGAAAAAATTAAAGTTGTTTCTACGTGTTTGACCAAACTGGTGAAGCTGTTGGTGGGTTTAACTGAGCTGTACTGGTGCAGAGTTATCAGATAAATTGGTAATTCAATAAATTTATGTCTGTGTTTTAAAATAGAAACGTTTTAAGTTAATTCAGCTGGTTTTCTGTACTTGATTGGCTGATACCAAACCTCAGATATCGGAAGTGAAGAAAGTTGATCGGTGAATCGCTAGTTTCTGAACATTTCTGACAAAATATCCTGCAGGTATCGTTTTGGAAGACTTTGGCTCACCTGCATCATGCCTGATTAAGATCAGAATCGGATCTGGCATGAAAACAATGTGATTTTATTTTAAAGCCGTACCGCCCAGCTCTGCTCTCTCCAGCCTGAACTCCTGCAGCGCCGAGCGTTTTAGCCCAGAGTGAACGTAGCATCATCTGGGTTAGCAACAGAAGTTAGCTGGTGTTGAAGACGAACGTCGTCCAGGCAAACGGCCATAAATTTGCACAAACAAACAAAAAAAGCTGGCTAGTTAGCTGGTGTATGTTAGCAGCTACTTACCAGTAGCCTCAACTGCCTGGAGTCACAGAGTTCAATGAGGATGTCTGTGGGTGACTGAAACTTTTGCCTGACAGAAAAGTCCTGCGAGGAGAAAAACCTACATAGAGTATACGAGATTAAATAGTCCTGCTACGACAAAGACCTGTGATTAAGGGATTTAAGGCCAACTTTTATTTGTTTTAAAGGAAATTTAAGAGATTTCAAGGCGTTTATTTTAGAACTTAAGACTTTTTAAGGATCCGCGGACACCCTGGATGTAAGGTGCAACACAAAGGATTTGTGTTGCAAACCCTTTGTGTTGACTTTTACTTAAAAAATCTGCCTTTAAATAATTTATCTAGCTTGGCTAAATTTTCAGTTTCTATTGTTATTTTAACTCTTTAATAAACAGTTTTGGCCTAATCACCGCTCTCAATATGAACCTTTTTTGAGTCTGTATACTCCAGTTAACAATTAATCGATTACTCAATTAGTTGATGATTATTTCAATAAACCGATTAATCACATTTAATCCGATTAATCGTTTCAGACCCAACCTTTGCAGATGAACCAAAACACTAAAAAGCTGAGGTTGAGGTCTTCCGTTGAGTCGCTGGATCGGTGCGGTTTGTGTGTCTAACCTCCTGCAGATGGTCGGTGCTCGCCGGTCGGAGGAAGTTGGTGTTGTGGGCGGAGCTTAGCGACAGCTCGTCCAGGCCGTTGATGAGATGCGCCGTCTTGTCCTCCAGTCTTCCCTTCAGAGTGTGCGGGCTTTGCAGCCACAGAGACGCCTGCTTGCTGTGAACACAGATCACATCTTCACTCAGAATGAGGTTTAAAAGACGACCTTACGACCTTCAGAAGACATTTTCATTAATTTCTTGATTTCTTCTGTTGATTTAAACCTCAGACATCAGGATCGGTAGTGAAAAAGTAGATCGTGCATCGCTAGTTTCAAGTCGAACTTCAGTCCTCCAGAACACAGACTGACATCTGACTTTTGCTGCACACCTGCAACTGGTCCAGAAACCAAGGTCAAAGGTCACAGTGATCGGCTGGACAGAGAGAACGATCAGATTTCCACCGTTCGGAGTTCGTAGACTTATTCTTCCTTTCTTATTGCCGCTTCCCGTCTCTGTTCAGGGTTTTCATATCTGGAGGAAATTCTGTTCCGGAACACAAACCGGACCTCAGGTTCTGATGCTTCCTGATGGAGGTTCTGGCTTCCCGTGACGAGGCGGGGAATGTTATGTTAGCTGCAATCAGGACGTGAAACATGCTGCCGATAAGCGTTCAGCTCTGTTTGTTTTCCTGATCTCACTTCTGCTCGTTACTTTCAGTTTTATCACCTTCCTGTGAGAAACGCAGCCAGGATGATAAACTTTCTTACAGGTTTATTGGCTCTAGTGGCCTTTACTTGACATTACATTGACAGGAAAGTGGGTAATTACAGAACGGGGAAGACATGCAGCAAAGGTTGCCAGGCCGGGAATTGAACCTGCGACAGCTGCGTCGATGACTAAGGCCTCCAAATGTGGGTTGTGCTGAACCCCTGAGCCACCACAGGATGATAAACTTTATCATTATTAACGAGCTGTTAAAGAGGAAGAGTTCATCTTCCCTCTTCACCAGATTTTGCTCCAGTTCTCAACGTCTGTGTCTTACATTTTAATCCATCTGAAACCCGTTAACACGTTTGCTTTTGGATCTAACTCGGTTTATGTTGTGTAATCTGGAGAAAATGAACGGAACAGCTCACAAAGAAATAATGGATAAAAGAGGAAATGTTTCGTCACCAGTTTGGCCATATGTTGGATATTTAAAACTAATCAATAATCACTGATACTGAAAAGCTGCAGCTGTTTGTGTCGAGGGCAGCCAGACTCCAGTTCCTCCATTCTGGACTCCAATAAAGAAGCACATCAGATCTGAGATTTCTTTGTAAATCAGCGACGTGTCACTGAGCTCACAGCGGATGTTTCTGGTTCTGCTCCTGAACTTTCCCTCTGCTGTTTCCCGGCCAGGTGGGAACATCAGGAATCTGATTCCAGCTGTTTTTCTTCTGCTGGTTTCACACTTGGATGAGATTCTTCATGTTTTCAGGTCAGAAAATCCAGGAATTAATTCAAAGCTGTGCAGCAGAAATGAGATGATAATCTGAACCAGGCCTCACTGAGATGAACAATTATGTTGTTGTTTTGAGATCATTTTCAGGTAATATATTAACCCTGGAAGACATTTCAAATATCCAAGATAAAACAACAAATAAAAGGAATTATGATGTTTCTGTAAACAAAACTGTCCTTCAAAATAAGGGCTGGTAGAGACCGAAACACCAACTGCAGACTCTTACCACCCAGTTTCTGGCAGCAAGAGAGAAATTTTAATGTAAGATGTGATTAATTGATTTATTCCTCAATGAGACATAAATATGAGCCATATTGATGCTAAATCTGCACGATTCTCATTCTTTTTGTCCATTTTGTTTCTTGGAAGCTGAAGCTGAACCACCAGAGAACAGAGGCAGAACCCAAAGAACAAACCAGCAGAGACTCACTCTTCCAGGAAGTTCTGCTGCGGCCCGATGATGGAACCGGGCCTGCAGATTCGGATCCAGGCGATGGCCTCGGCGGCGGTGAAGCGGTAGTGTTTCAACAGGTAGCAGCCAATCAGAGTGCCCGTTCTGCCCAGACCAGCTGGAGGAGAAAAACAGAAACAGCAGCAACAAATCTGAGCCGTTTGGATCAGAACCAACAAAACCGAGCTGTTTAATGTCAAACAGAACCAGAGTCAAAAACAACAAGAGGTTTTTAAATTCATGAAGCTTCTCAATCCATCCTGGACCTTCAGCTTCTGTTTTTAAATATCTAATTAACTGAGGTCACATCTGCTTGGGTTTCATTTCTCTTCCAGATCACCTAAACAGAACCCGTGTGACACCACAGGCCGCTGCAGGTTTCACAACTCCAATTTAAAACTTTTTAAAACCTTTTTGAGACCATTATGAATTAATTTAAGACTTATCTCCATAGAAATGTATAAACTTCATCCAGCCAAGTGGTGATAAATTCACACTTATCTATAATAGACACAGAAAGGCTAGTTAGCCAGCTAGCAATGGTATGCTAGCAGCTAGTTAGCTCCTCTCAGAATGCAATGGGGGCGACTCAAACTTTTTCTGACAGAAAATCAAACAAAAAAAAATTACATTGGTTTACATGATTAAATAGTAAAAATTTAAGACTTGTGATTAAAGTATTTAAGGGCAACTTGCTTTTTAAAATGAATTTAAAAAGTTTTAAGGATCTAGTCACTCTGTAAAAGATCTCAAAAAGCCTCCCACCCCAATCGACCAAGAAACGATGAGAAACAACATCACTGACATCTGGATGTTTGGAAAGGAGCCAAAGTCATTTCTGAGAATCATCCAGATATGAAGCAAACATGGAAAAGAGAAAACAGACACCAGAATTACTCAACAATATTATCGTTTATCGCAATAACTTCTGGGACAATTTATCGTCCAGCAAAGTTTGTCAGTGTGACGGGTCTGAGTGTTTCTGCGAGGAAGCCCAGCAGTGGGCAACAATTAGCTTATTTTAGCTGAACACACCTGAACCAACCAGGAAGCTGATCTGGATCACCAAGAACTCTGTTTCCACCAGGGACAACAGGAATCTGCTTTTATTCATTCATTTGGTAAAAACAACAGAATATGACAATAAAAAATATATACAGCAACGATTAAAACATTAAAAGGTCACCAATGGCACCATGAAGGTTATTAATGCAGCTAAAATGGTCACTAATCAGGAAGTTAAATGGGGTCAACAATGTTATTAATGCGACCAAAAAGGTCACAAAAGGTCACCAATGGGGCCCATAAAGTTATTACTAGGCCAAAAACCTACCAAGCGCTAGCTAAAAGAAACCATGTGCCATTTGTTTCTACTTCCTGCCTCAGCATCCATGCTGAACAACGGCCCAAAACCACTCATGTCAAATTATTTCACTCGTTCTTTCTGTTCATCCTCACTGGAAAGCTCAGCTAACATCACAACATAAGAACATTTTTTACCTCTGCCCTCATCCTATAAACCTTTCCCAGGCACAGCCCGCCCCCTGCTGGCCGCTCTGGGAACTACCGCTCCCAGTAAGGGGCCTACCTTTGCAGTGGACGGCCACGGCTCCTTGCGCGTTCTCACAGACGTGCAGGAAGCGGCGTACGATGGTGTCGTTGGGTGTGCTGCCGTCGATGAAGAAGAGGTCGTAGTGGTCGAAGCCGGCGTTGGTGAAGCGCTTTCCGTCGTAGATCTTCTTGTTCAGGCGGATGATGGTGGTCACGCTGTGCTTCCTGAAGTAGGGGAAGTAAGCTTCGGGCGCATGCAGAGGGTAACCTGCAGGGGGCAGAGCGTCGTTCCAACATACCGTCTGTCATTACGACTTTCTGAAATCATCTGGGAAACTTCAGCTGGGAGATGCAGGAGTGGAAAATTTACTTTTCTCACTAATTTGCCGTCTGTGGAAGCTTTGGAATCTGAACTAGAACAAACTCAGCAACACGAGAGCGAGGTTAACATAAACACCGCCATGCATCCTGGGAAAATCTATACTGTTTAAACTAGGAAAGGTTTTTATAAATTAAAAGAAACAGCTGCTGCAGGACAGAGTGAAAACCAGACATGAACAAAAGCAGTTTGTAACCTGTCAGTGAAATAATACTGAGTGGAATGTAATGTTTTCTTGTGTTTTTCATAAAATATGCAAAGAAAACAGTTTAAATTTGTTCACGCACCGTTTTCTATCCTGGATTTGGGATGCGGCCCACTGAAGGCCAGAAACTTTCCCGGGACGATCCAGTTCAGGTCTCCGTTCTCGACGCGCTGCAGACACAGAGACAACGCAGAGTTTACACGACTTCAGGCAGGGAAATATAAAACTGTGACTAGATTAACTCAGGCTTGTTTTAATTTAGTCCTGCTAAGGTGAAACTACTCCGGATCTCCAGAAGAGGGCACCAAAGTCCAAGTTTATAAGTTTCTCTCATTCAGGCGCAGAGCAGAGTATCGGAAATTATACTCTAGTAAAAAAGTATTTGGTAAAAAATCTACTCAAGTACAGAGTACCTGATCAAATTATCAATCATTTAATATTTTAAAATGACATAATCAGACATACCAAATTATAAAATTAAGGAGAAATTTTGGTATTTTAAGGACCAAAATGACAATATTTCATATAAGCAACAAAAAAATAAAATCAGGCAAAAGAAACATTTTCCAAATCAGTTTCTTTCAATATAAAAACTTCAGAAACTTTAATAAAAACTGCAGTTTTGTGTCTGGTGAAAGTTTGGTTAAAACATGTTTGATTTTCATTCAGTGGGTACAAAAAAGTAAAAGTAAAAAGTACAGCATTCACATTTTCTAAAAGTGATTTTTTTTCAAAAATGTTACTCAAGAAAATGTAACTAGTTACTACCCAACTCTGGTAACACTGTTTATGTAAAGACTGACATAACACGAAGGCGTTTTTTTGTTTATGACTGATATAAAGTGTTTTTCTGTAAATAATGAAACTTTTAATCCAACTTTAAATTAAGAGGTTCATTATTTACCAAATGAAACTTTAGGAAAACAGTCGTAAACATTCAGGGAGACTCCTTCTTGTTTATGGCGGAGTTGTGTCAGTCTTATGCCCCTTCAAATTAAATGTTCCCAGAGCTGCGTTAACCTGTTTTCAAACCATTAAAGCAGTGACTGGTCTTGCTGGTTTTACCTCGTAGTGTTCATATTCGTCCACATCAAACGTCTCAAAGTCAAAGAAGCCGTGCTGCAAAGCCTGGAAGACGAAGAAAACGGTTTGTTTTTGTTAATTACATGATAAATACAGATTCATTTCCTATGCTAAAGGTTATTTCTTCACACTGCGGCGTTTGATCCTGATGATTAAAACCGTTTAACCAGAACTTACTTCATTAATATGCAGACATACGGCAGCAGCAGTAAGCGCTGATTTATTCTCCAGAATGTGAAAAAGCAGCAGACAGAAATGTGACGCAGGCCGACCTGCAGCAGGTCAAGGTGAGTCAACACCTGATCCACAGATGGACTAATTAATCCGACCAAACGCAGAAAAATTAAGCCCGTCATGCAGATCCATGTCATCTCCCACTGCACCGTTTGGACTGCAGTTTACTTTACATGGAGCGATGCTGATATGCTAAAGGTCAGAGGTTATAGGAAGCGACGATGGGAGAGAAAATGAACTTTGTCCCTTTCTGTCCTGTCAGAACGATGCCAGCTCTGGTCACGGCGTTTGGGTCTGCCAGGCAGAATTAACGAGTCTAGTTTTCCACCGTTTGCTGAATCATCGTTGTTCTTTTCTCCTTCTGAATGTGTTTTTGGAGGTCAGATTAATTAAACCAGTGGTTTCCAAAGTCAGCCGTTCACTCCAGCTCTGTTTAATCTGATTTAATCCAACTCCAGTCTGTTTGGTTAGAAAGTCCGGTTTGTTTGGGGAGGATCTCTGGTTCTCCAAACCCGGCCTGGGTTCGGTTGAAGTGAATTCTGGTTCTGGGCATTCTGGGTAAATACAACCAAAGCTAACGTGTTAGTCTAGCACTAGCAGGAGAAATGGCTCGAGGTTTTTAGCCAAAAACTAAAGAGAAATCCTCCAACCGCTAAAATCTGACGCCTCCATTTTAGTTTCCATTTTGTAAAACAGGAAGTGGCGAGAAAACAAAAACTCCTCCTTCATCGGTTCAGTGATAAGTGAAAACAATTTTTAGAAGCTTTTAGATCATTTGCAAGCAGATAATGAAGAATCACATTTAAAAACAATATTTCAATAAACGTGTAAAACATGAAAGTTAATTACTGATATATAATCAGTGGGAAACAGATGAAAGTAAAGATATTTGGGTCGAAGCCTTTGACCAGCATGACTGGCGATTGATATGCCACATGGTGAAATCAACATTGAACAAAACAAAAACAGGTGAATTATTGATCAACCAGAACGATGTCAGATTTAAAGTCTTTTCTCTGCAGTGGTTATCTGCTGAGTCTGCAGCACCAGATCCCAGTATTCCCAGTTAATCCGGGAATACCGGTCTCTCTGCTGCCTGCAATCACACTCAACGACGGATTATTCACACATCTGACCGATTAGCCGCCGGCCTCTGATTGGCTGCCGTTCAGCGGCTCTTCGACACGCCGAGCAGTTATGCAACAATAATCTGTAGCTGTGAGTTTCCCAGAATGCCTCCTGTTTCCGACTGCTTCCCGTTTCCTCTGGAGTCATTTGTTGGATCTCTGCTCAACAACGTCTGATCTCACAGTATAAACGTTTCTGACGGCCTCTGATCTCACCTTCCTGATTCCCTGCAGACAGTCCAGCACTGTGAGGTTGTAGGTGCAATTCCCAAAGGAGGCGTCCCTGCAGAGACACAAAGTGTCAGTAAAGATACAGACGAGTTGATTTTAGCAAAATAAAAACATGTCAGCGGTCGCTAACGGCGACAACTCGTCGATCAGGCTGTTGGATTCTCACTTCCTGTCAAACCTCATGTTGACTTTACAACATTTGACTGAGACTTCCTGCAGAGCTGAAGGAACGACCTGAATCAGGAAGCTTCATGCTAAAGGAAAGAAATTAAACCAAAATAATCCAGTTTATCGGAGCGATGAAGGAAAAATCTGTTTCTGCAGATCATTATGTGGCTTTGCATCAGGAAAAATTGTCGCGTTGATCCCAAAAGGCTAGTTAGCTAGTTAGCATGGGTACATTAGCAGCTAGTTAGCGATAGCCTAAACCACTTCAAGTCAGAGACTGTAATAAAAATGTCTGCATGCAACCCAAATGTTTGCCTGACAGAAAATCCTGTGAGTAATAAAAACTAAACATGAAATTAAAAAGTCCTGCCACGATACATGTTAAGACCTGGAATTAACGTACTTAAGGCCAATTTACATTTTTAAGTGAATTTAAGACATTTTAATGCCTTAACTTTAGATCCATTTATTTGTGGACTCCCTGTTAAAGAAGAGCTGATTGGACGGGTTTTAAACTCCAGAACCTGCTGACAGTTTTAGAGAAACTTTCTTTAAGCAGTGGAACCAGAAGAAGTCTCAATCTGTCAACAAGACGAGGATTTTTATCCATCACATGCATCCAATTATTACATTTTATGTCAGAAATGTTTACTGTAATAAAGCTTTGAATTGTTTGTAAACAACTTGGGAAAACAGATCTTCTCCTAAGAAGGGAGAACCAGAACTTTCTCACTCAGAGTAAACTCCAGATTTGGTTGTTTTTGGGTTCCTATTTGAGGAAAAACTTCCTTAAAACTAATTTTACGTCACTAATAGGATCTGGAGGGTTGAGGAAGCCTGGCGGTCATTTTCCGTGCGGTCAGTGAAGGCCTCGCTCGGTGGGCGTGGCCTGTCTGCATCATGTTTAATCCATCAGAGCTCTTCATGAGGCCGACAGAAGAACAAAGTCTTCCTCCTTTCAGCGGCTCCACTGTTATGTAACCGCGCAGTGTGTTGATGGCAACAAAAAGCCCTTTATCTCTCTCTCTCTCACACACACACACACACACACACACACACACACACACACACACACACACACACACACACACACACACACACACTCACAGGCTGTGCTCCTCTGTTTGGGTCAGCGGTGGCAGAAGCTTGAACTCCAGTTCTTCCAGTCAGAACCGTTTACTGGTGGAACTGGACTCCAGCTTTAATCAGAAGTTCCTTCCAGGACAGGAATTCTGATGATGTCATCAGCTTGAAAAGTGAATCTGAGGGTAAATATTTTCTCTGCTGCTGCCAGCTGAGCTCACATGTTTAGGCTGGACTCTGGTTCTGGTTCTGGGCAGCATGAAGACATTCCTGACTGTTTTGTTTCTGTTTTTAGACTAAATATCTCTTTTAAACTTTTTTTACTTTCAGACGCTGCAGAAACAAGCAGGCAGAAGGAAACTGGAGCTGGAACATTTCCGCTCTTTAAGGGAGATCGGACCCGATAAACTCACCAAACAGCCTTAAGAAAACGCAGCAGGAATCACTTCCTCCCTCTGAAGTCGCCTGGTTTGGTCAACTTTTAAAGTTCAGTTCATGTTTTCTATAACCAGAACAACTAAACATTCACCTCTGAATCCTGCAAACATCCTGCAACCATCAACTCCTCCTGTTAATAAACGCCAGCAGATTAATCATAAATCTCTCTCTAGAACAAAAGGTGCTTCAAACTGAATTTTAGTGCAACTGCGGAGGAAAAGTTAACAAGGAAATGTTTCACCACGTTATTTAAATGTTTTACAGACAAACATCCAGAACCGGCAGAGATTCTGATGGACCTAAAGGTTTGTCAGGATATAATTTGGTTTTATTGGGATAAAAATAAATGTTTCGATTAAAAATCTATGGCAACATTCTGTAAGGCTGCGACAATGAGCTCATAAAAAACTAAGAAAAACAAACTAAGAACACGATTAAATATGCAAATAACAGAAAACAATAAATGAATTTAATTATATTTTCTAAAAGACATCCATATTCATTACAAATCTAATTATCATGATAACAGTAAAACTATATAACTGACACACATTATACCTAAAATATAATCCTGAGAAAGGCTGCAACTAACAAGTATTTATTAATCGATTATTTTGACAATTACCGGATAAAACAATCAGAACATTTTATATATTTTTAATTTTACCTCAAACCTTTTTCTAAACATTATCAGAAATACATTAAACGAATAATTCAATCCCTTTTTTAAATAAGAAAATAAACATTTTATTGCCTAAAATGTAAAACCGTAGCGCTGCTTTATATAACAGGTAAAAGTGTTTTTTCTTAAATGCTGAATGTAAATACATTTTATAGTGTTCTGGTTTAATAGCTGCTCTGAATATGTTGGTTTTACAGCAAAATGCTTTTTTAAGTGCATGCTCCAGTTAAAGATTGGTTTTTAAACAAGTTGATTATTTCAACAACTGATTAACGTGATTAATGGTTTTGGCACTCCATGCCAGCGGTGTGTGTGTGTGTGTGTGTGTGTGTGTGTGTGTGTGTGTGTGTGTGTGTGTGTGTGTGTGTGTGTGTGTGTGTGACGGTGACTCACCTGAAGGACGGGTAGGCGGCGTTGGAGCCGGAGATCAGCGCTCTGAAGGCTTCCTCTGGAGTCTTCTTCAGGTAAATCACCTGCAGGAAGGAAAACATCGTGACACAAACAAAGCGGCTTTGCTGCACGAAACACCAGCTGCGTTTCCATGGGACTGTCCACCGTCACATTCAGGAAATAGATTTGCTCATGGAAACACGACAATTTGGAGAAGTTTATGATAAAAGCTTTGGAGCCAGGATGAGGTGGAAATTGGTTTCTTTTCTAAAACTGCAATAAAAACCATTTTTGTAGCATCATAAGAGTCACATGATCAACAACCGGATGTAACTACTGGAGGAAACGACAAGAAGAAGATGATGATGATGATGATGGAACGGCTTGTTTAGTAACGACTTATTGTGTAAACAATCTTATTCACATTGTGTTTTTTATTTAAAGGAAATGGTGTTTGTTTTTTTACCTTAGCGTTTGCCGGTAATGACAGCAAAACTTTGCTGGACGATAAATTGTCTCAGAAGTTATTGGGATAAAATGATAATATTGTTGTTTTGAGATGCTAATAATGAAGAACAAACACTTTCTCAAACTTTAGATTCTAATGAACATTTAACTCTGGCACTATAAGACAATTTAAATATCCAAAATAAATAAACAAAATGACAGAAACAACAAATAAAATGAATTACGGAAACAAAACTGTCCTTCAAAATAAGAGCTAGTTGAGACTAAAACACCAGAGTGAAAACTTTTATCATTCAGTTTTTAGTAGAAAGAGAGAAAAGAGGAAAACATGCGATTACTTGATTTATTGATTTATTGATTTATTGCTGATTGACAAAACTTTGAACACATTTTAATGGAAACATTTCTGATTATCTGAAGGTTCTGGATGATCCAGTTGAACTTCAATGTGGTCTTAGGGAAAAGCAGGGGGATCGCTGGAAACTGTTCTGCATCAGAAAATATGAAGAACTCTTATTGTTGCAGTTCTGGCCGGGTCCGACCCGGTCTGATTGTCTCGGAGCCAGAAGCCGCTCCGTCAACACAATCACCTTTTGTTTCAGTCCCATCAAATATTCAACGTGCGAAACGCAGCAGGAGAGAGTTTGTGCTTCTACAGTCCTGGTCCACTGCACAGTTCTGGACCAGAACCAGAACCAGCTGGGTTTCTGGTTCTGGAGCTTCCAGACTGGACTGGGACTCCAGAACTAGAAGATCCTTAACAATGGATCTTCCAAATGGAAAGCAGAACGGATCAAAATGTTGGGTTGAACGTTGAATAAAGATCCCAATAAATCAATAAATTAATTAATCACATGATCAATTAAAAGAAGCTCAATCATTTAATTTATGGGTTTTTTCATTTTTTACCATAAACTGGATGTTTAAATCTTCAGTCTGGTGTTTTGGTCTCAACCAGCTTCTTTTTTTAAGGATAATTTTGTGACTTCATGATTCATTTGATTTGTTGTTTTTATTTATTTTGGATATTTTGAATGTCTTCTGATTAAATGTTCATTAGAATTTAACATTTATTGATCTCTGAGAATGATTTCTTGCATTTTTATTATTATAATACCTGAAAATGGTCTGAAAACAACATTATGGTTTATTAAAGTTTATCATTCAGGCCTTCATATGGCCAGACAGAGACATACAGAGCAGCACAAGCAAAGGAGGAGGATTAGCAGTGATACTGAGGAATATTGTCTCTGCTGCCTGGATGTTGAGCTGCTAGCATGTCACAACGGTCATGAGACTGTTATACTGACTGTGTTCAGTCAGAGGCATATTTAGAGTCGCTGCGGTACTGACTGCTACTGGTGATCCATCAACAACAACGGTTTGAAGAGTCTTGGATGAATTCAGTTACAATATGTAATCTCTCTGTGGGTTAAATAACTGAATTGGTTTCTGTAGATAGTTTTGTAAAAGTAAAAGCTAACCAGTTAGCATACAGCCTGTAGCGATGAATGCAGCTGGAAACAAACATCCCACAAAAACAGACGAGTTTCACCAGCTCTACTGGGGGTAAATAATAAAAATCTGAGAATATTTTATCGTCTCTGGTCAAAACTCAAAGCCTTATGGAGCAAAATGGCAGAGAAATTAGATTTTGTTTTTGTTCTTGTCTTTATAAACAACCAGCAGTGATTCAAAGTGTTTTTGCTCCTGTTTTTAAAGTGATGGTGGATGTGCTGAGAGTCGGACTCACGGCGTAGCCGCCGATCAGCACGGCGGCGTTGGCGCGCTTCCTGTGGTCGAAGCTGGTGTAGTGAACGATTCGCTTCCTGGTCAGCGTGAACGACTGCACAGAAACACAAACACAGTTACTCATCGTTTGACCTTCATTCAAACAGAAGCCGAGCGTTTTCTGTGCGTTATGATGACTGAATTAAAGCCGGTCGGGTCAAACTGCAGCGGCTGAATCAGAGGAAACGGAGAGATGCAGATTCTCTCAGCCGACTGTTAGACCGTCAGCTGCCTCCGTTTTCTCATTAGAGGCTCCGTGATGAACCCGCTGGACCCGGATCCGCCCGGCAACACCAGCAGGAGAGCTCATTAGATCCCAAATAATAATTTAACACTATGCACTGCAGAAGAGCAGCATTACAGGGCAGCAGTAATCCTGGTTCCACTACTGTTCTTAGTAATACAATTCTGAAAAGTGTGGCAAGCATTTGAGTTCAGCCACCAAAGAGTTAAGACTTTAAGGTCTTATTGTTTTTTTATTACCTTTTATTTTTGTGTTTTTATGATGTAAAGCCCTTTGACCTGCCTTGTAGCTGAAATAAACTTGATTTATTTATTATATTTTATTACATTGGAAAATAAGTGCTTTCTTTCATTTAAATAATTTTCCACAAACAACTTCCAATGGAAAAAAATTATCCTGATTTTGTAAATGTTTTTCTGTTTTTAAGCCTACGCAAAGAAATAAAACGATACTTTTTATGAAATGACCACGAATCAGATTGTTATTAAAAATGTCAAAGTTATGTTTTTACTAACAGTTATGTAACATTTGCGTTTTTATTTTTAGCTCTTTGGAAGTTCAGAGCAGAGTGACATCAGCACCCAGTGAGTCGGACTGGTTTAAATGGGAACCAGCTGCAGATGAACCCAGATCCTCTGTCAGCTTGTGATGAAACACGATCCGACTCGGAGAAAGTCACGCCGATCCGGACCGTCCGGTCGCCTGAGGAATCCGGGCGCCATGGCAACCAACACAAACACAGAGGAAGCGTGTTTAACGGTGTCTCAGCGGGAGGTTGTGTCACGCTCGCATCGCTCCCCGCCGCATTCAGGACATTCCTGCAGAGGGAGGATCAGCAGCAGAGAAACTCACCTTCAGCTTCTTGTTGAGCTTGCAGCAGTATCGGTACAGCATGGCCAGGTTCAGCGGCCCGAAGTCTGCGTAGAAACTGGGCAGAAACACGAGAGAAACAGCATGAGGCGACGCCGAGGTCCGCAGACAGGAAACAGGAAGTAACACTGAGAATCCGCAAGTCCAGAAATACTTCCTGCGTGTGGGAAGGTTTCAGAACGATCTAAACATTCAGCAGGTCGTTCCAAACTCAGCTGAAACGTCTGACGGAAAAATGTTTTTACTGAAAAAGCTGAAAAATATTAAAATATTCTTTTTGTTTAGATTTATTCTCACACAGTATGGAAGCTGCATGATGTCATAATAACTCAGTTAATCACATGATAAAGAAGGGCAGTTTTGTTTCCAAATCCATTTTATTTAAAGTTCCAGTTTTGAATTTTTTTTATCTTGTTTTATCGTTTTTGTTTGTTTTATTCATGATGTTTAAAATATCTTGTTTTCCTTGCAACATTAAGGTTTAGAGGCATTAGGGAGGGTAAACCTGCATTATCATGCAATACTATCGTTTAACACAGAGGAGTCCAATGTGCGGCCTGGGGCCATTTGCGGCCCACGGAATGATTGTGAGCGGCCCTTGATCACAGTTCAGGAACAACCTAAATTAAAAAAATAAACAATTTTTACAAGTATGATTAAAAAGAAAAATACTAAACATTTTGTGGCTGCCAGACTTTTTCCAACTCGACATTTTTGTCCAAAAGGTTTAGACGCCACTGGTTTAACACACAGTTTGCTATCAGGACTTGTCTAGCTGCAAGGAATCTGAAACCCATTTTCTCAGGATCAAACTAATTAATTTTCAATGTTTTTATTTGATTAAAAGACCAGAAGCAGCAAGAACAGATACACAGAGACTGAATAACCAGGTACTAAACACAAAACCTCCACCAGAGAAATAAATCTGGACATGAAATCACTTAACCTCAATTTTTTGGCTTCTGATAAACAAACAAAGAAATCAAAATGATTCATTCAGGAATAACGAGTCAGAAGCTCAACATTTCATCCCTTTCAGGAAAACAAAACTAAACATTAGCAGCGAGACAGAAGAAGAAAGTTGTAAAAGAAAACCGACTTTTTTAACCTTTAAAGTGTCTCAAATGTCACAGATAATGAAACATGCACTTAAGTTTTTGGGTCAAAACCTCCAATCTTTTCTCTGGTCACCCATTGATTTGTAGCCGTGGTGTAAATGAGTGAAAGCAGTTTGAAGTCAAACTTACTTCTCGTAGACAAACTCGTCGTCGGTGCAGAAGTAGTGGGTGTTGATGGTGCTTTTGGGTTTGCTGCGTAACGTGGCGAAGTACAGACGGTCTGCAGGGAAACATTAATAATAAATATTACAGTTAAACCAGATGATACAGGTTATGATTACAGCACTCAGATGAGATTCAGATGAATAAACGCCGGATCAGAGGGAGATTCTTGGTCATTTCATTATCACAGCAGCTCTTGATCTTCACATAAATTATATTTTTAAAATGTTTCAGACTCTATAGGCGGCAGGACGACCTTTTTCACACACCTTGTTTTCTTCCTGATGAGTCGACAGATTGGCAAAACAAAGCTGATCAGGAGAAACACGAAAACAGCAGCAAGACTCCAAAGTTTTATTATTCAATACGTCCAGAAAACCAGACTGTCCTTTGGTCACATCTCAGCCTCTAACCATAAAACATCCATAAAGGCTTTCAGAGTTCAACCAACAGGCCAAATAAGCAGAAGTTGATTTTCCCCCGTTACTATTTGAAGTTAAATCAAAATTCAGTTTTATGTCAGTTAAATTTGTCAAACTTATTTCCATTTCCTAAACGTAAACGATTGACTTGTCAGTCGTTACTTGTGGTGTCCCGCAGGGATCAATGTTCAGTCCGTTATTATTCTGGATAATAACATAGAAAATATTATTATGTAAATCAACTAAATATGTAAGGCATCAAAAATGCTTAAATTTGTCTCATTTGAGACAAATATTTTTTTCTGCATCTAATAAACAGCAGCTCATGCAGACAGAGCAGAAACAGAATAATTAAAACTCAGAAAATCTGAATCAAACCAAATTCATGATATTTAGGAATCTAAACGACCTGTGGATAAAAAAAAATCCACCTAATGATTGAAAACAACAATATGAAGACACATTTCTGTAATAAAGATGACAAACTGCTGGAAAACTGAAATAAGACCAACATGTCAGATATTTTGGGGAGAAAATTGTTTGTAGTTTGGTTTGAATCTTTTCTGTGACATCAAACATTTGTTGCTATTACAAAATGTTGCAGTTTATTAGTGAAACAGAAAATTTAGGATGGTTGTGTTTATGTTTCATCTGGGCCTGAAATGATTTAGGAAAATAAAAAAAGATTTAGAGGATTTTATTCTTACATTGTTGTTTTTTAAAACCTTTGTTCAAAACAAAACAATCAACTAAACTTTAATTAAAATGTTATTTAATTTGAATGAATGAATTATTAAATCCCACATCTGTAGAAGCAATACAAAGATAATAAAATGCAGTCTAATAGTTACATTTTTAATAACTATTTTTCAACAAACTCCTTTACATTTCTCTGCCGGCATTCTGGAGTCCAGTAAACCATCTGGGTTGGATCAACTGGGATTTTTGCTGACCAATAAATCAAACCAGTGACCTTGGTTCAGACCAGATTTCCCACACTGCTTGAACTGGCTGTGAACACTTCCTGTAATCATCATGACTAAGCTGCAGCCTGACAGACGGGAAAGATCAGCTCAAGTAAAAACAACTCACAGCTCCAAAATTAGACAAATTAAACGTCCACCAGAAGCTCCTCACTAACAGCTGACCTGCAACTAAAGAGCTTCAAACATTTTGATTCAAAAATAGGAAAAAAAGAATACAAATATTCAGGTTTAATCATAAAAATATTGTTTAAAGAGACAATATTCAATCTTTGATGTTTAACTTCTATGGTAGCTACTAGTGGTGAAACTTTATGGGGAAAAAATGAAATACTTTATACTTTTCTTACTGCTGAACCTTTTGGAGATTAAAATAATACAGTAAACACTGTATATTATCATTGGAAATACTTCACCCTGTTCTGACATACATATTACCTGCTGTAGGACGAATGTCTACATCAAAAGTTTTGATTTGGAAAACTGTTTGTCTGTCTGGACTTATAGTTTTTTAATCATATTATTTATTAGAATTAAATATATATAAATATAGCTTTGTCTTTAAAATATCAATATTGGGGCATAATTTTATTTTTAAAGCTTAAATCAAATGTTCTGATAAGTTAGTCTTAAAATACTTTATTCTTTCTTGAATAATTACTTTGAAGTTTATCTTTTACTTCTATATGTTAAAGTTCTGATTTATTACTATCATCACCTTATACAAAAATAATCTGTATTGAAATTAAAAAACAATTGTAAATAAAGAATATAATCTGTGTTATGTAATTAACGTTATATATTAAATTTTACTTAAAAAGTTTGAGGAATAGTCCAAACTAATTAAATGTTGATCAAAATGGGAGCTTTAAAAGGTTGTAAAAAAGGTTATAAAGTGAGTTTCTTAAATTCAAGTATTATATTTTAATGTTTATTGATGATCTAGTCTTGTGGCGTTTAGTTTTATTACTCATTTTAACGTCATATTTCTTAAAGTTACCTTTGATAATCTCAGCCGCTCCCCGCGGCTCGCGTTCCTCAGCCATCCGGAACAGGGTCGACTGGACCGGGGAACGATTCACACCTCCACGGCCATGAGTCAAGTCTAATTCCTGCACTCGTTCTGCTCCTGCCGAGAGCTCCGGAAAGGGTCCGTCTAACTCCTGGGCGGCTTCAGAAAGTTTTCAAACTGCTAGCAGCTCTAGCCGTTGAGGGGCTAGCAGCGAACAGCACACAGCGTGTTTAAAAAGTTTTAAAACTTCCTCCTCAGCTTCCCATCGGTCACTGTAGCTTCCTCTCGTTCACTGCGAATTTATTCCCATTGTTTCTCGTTTTGTTTCTGCCCCTTTACCCGATAAATATGCCCGGATTAGCATATTAGCATGTTAAAGCTCCGCAAGCTTGACGAGAGTCTGAAACTCTGATTGCCCAAATCCCTCCTTAAGACACGTTGCCATAACAACGATAGCCGCTCTACGGGACACCGCAGCCAATCAGCGTACAGAACACTTTGTGCCGCGTTCATGGTCCACTGGGAAACAAACCACCGAGAAAAACAGGAACCCCCGAAAAACCACGGACTCAAATAAGTCATTTTATTGTATAATGCTTGCTTTACAGTAAAAATAAAATGTTTTTCGAGTTGCGTAATTCTGAACTGAATTTTTAACTTTGTGTGTATGACTACAGTGTGTTCAACTCCTTTGGACTTCATCACAAAAAAGGGAATAAATGAAGCTTTAGACTAAATTTACCATAAAATACTCATTAAAAACACAAAGTGCTCCATAAAATAATAGACATATATTTTCAAATATTACTCTAATTGTTTTATACTGGTACATCTAAATGAAATCGAATATCAAGAAGTCATTTTATTTCACAAATTTATAACAAATTGACTACATACACCATTGCATATTGCAAGCATTTTCTGTTCATTAACAGCAAATAAAAACCTAAAATTCAGCTGGTCAGAAATTTAAAATGAGTCAAAACAACAGAAAATGATTTATGGCCCACACAATCATAGGGATGGTTGCCAACTCAATTGTATTGAGCTACTGCTAAACCAGAACTAAAATAAAAAAACAGCATAACTGCAATTACAATGATTCCTAATCTCCTTTACAAAACGAAATAAATTAACTGTACATTTCTGCATGTAAATTGTAATTCCTGCAAAAGGAGCCTCAACCAGGCACTGAGTTAACATGCTGTAGCAAATAGAGACTTCTCATTTTGTCTTTTAAATACATATTTTACTGATCTGATGTGAGTTTATGAGAAATTAGCTTAGCTACGAGAACTGTCATTAATATAAATGTTTTCCCCTAATTTGATTTTTTTGAAGAGAATTACTTCAAAAAGATAAATATCTTAATAAATTGAGAATTTAAATAAAATATTCTAATGAATCTGAAACTTGATGCATTGAAACAATTAAAACAAATCATGTTGAAGTAAATGACCTTCCTGCTCAGATTAAGTACATAAAGTTACAAAAAACACTTTAAAAAATATTCTTACAGTTTTGGGGCATTTAGTAAATAATTTTAGACATTATAACTAATCCAAAATTAGAATAAATTAGTCAACTTCAGAAAGTGAGGGAAAATGTATCCGTGTCTTTTTATTAGGTGGTTTCAACTAAAGTTTCCCAAAGTTATGCTTTTAATCGAACATTATTCTGAATTTTATTACTATACAGGGCAGCTTTAATTTCAAGCAGTTATTTATTATATAATTATACACTTCACAAACCTTAAAAACACAAAATTGAAATTCAAGGATTTCAGGCTCCTGTAAATCCTGCAGAGGAAAAACTGAAGAAGAAATTTGCTCTGATTTGAAGGTTTTAGGGTTTCAGAGTCAAGATGAGCAAAAAAAGGTTCATGAAGCCAAACTGACCTGCAATCAGTGAGATCCAGACGCGATTCGGTGCTGGTCCGGGTCCAGGAGCGGGTCCAGGTCCGGGTGTGGGCTGGGGGGCCCGGGGTTGGTCCTGGTGCCACCTCCAGGGCCCCGTCTCCGTCATGCTGCAGGACGGCCGGCGGACTGCGAGGACACTGAGCCGAGACGCTGCGGCGGTACCAGCGACGACCCAGGTCGGGTTACGGCCGGTGGCGGAGGAGGAGAGGTGTGAGCTTACAGCAGCCTCGGGTTTCAACACATCGAGCGCCGAGCCGGACTCCAGCTCACCTGCTGCAGGTCAACACGACACCGCGCCGCTGACGCCACGGAAACGGGGCGGCACAGGAAGTTCTGGTTCGGATCCAGCAGCTGGAGTCTGGAAAAGGTCACGCTTTGTTTTTGTTCTCCCATCCTCTGCTGGAGGAAACTACATTACCCAGAATTCAGCTGTGTCCATTCAGTTTCCCCAACAACAAAAGAATCTTTAAAATGAAACAAAAACCATAAAAAAATCTTGATTGTTTGGAAGAATTTTATTTAATTATTTCATCACATTATTAAGGAAACAAAAAAAACCCTGAGCGACAGAAACTAAGAGGGTCGGCCATGTCAGGAGCAGCTACGAGTCCAGCAGAGTGTGTGTGTGTGTGTGTGTGTGTGTGTGTGTGTGTGTGTGTGTGCGTGTGCGTGTGTGTGTGTGGGGCTACAGGTTGGGGTTAACCACTCCGGATCCTTGACACTCGATGATGTATGTGACGCCGCTGCTCAGCTCGTCTTCGCTCTTTGTTATCGTAAACTTCGCCTGCAGACACAACAGGAACAGGAAGAATTAAAGTTTCAAAATAAAAGCCTATTTGAGTTTATTTTTATTCTAATTATAAAGCAGCTCCAGCAGAAAGAACGATTTCTGGAGACTATAGAGGAACATTTGGAGCAAATGTTTCTACCATCCTAATGGGGAAGTACGGTAGTGGCAGCATCATGTGGGGAGATTTAAACTCAAATCACAATCATTATTCTTCTCCTGCAGCAGTCAGTCTTACAAGGTTCTAAAGAGGCCTCTGACTGAAGACTGTTGCTTTATGCCAGTTTCATGAATGTAATGACAGGTTAACGGCTCAATATTCCCAGTAACACGTCCTGGATGAAATCATCACTGCTAATCCTCATCCTTTGCTTTTGCCACTTCTCTTTGAATCTCTGATAGAAGAGACGGTTTGAACTTCCTCCTTCTCTTAACTCAGGTATTATTTCAGTTTTTGAGATGCTAAACAGCTCCAGGTTATAAAAACAATCCCTTGTTGCCACAGTTACGTATCGTAACTACCTGACAGTAAAAAAAAGTGAGAGCAGAACTCCTTGGCATCGATAACCAGAGGAAATAACTGAAAACAGTTCACATGTTCACATTTTTTGACAGATTTCAATTAGCAAATGATCTGTGATTTATGACTTTCAGAAACTAAATGACTAATTTAGACTTTAATCATTTCTCACTGGAGTGTCTCCAGCTGTGACCTGATCTCAGGTTTCAGACCTGTCCAGACGCTGTCTGACCTGAGTGAGCTGCTCTGCGATGTGGATGGCCGTCTGCGTGTGCAGCGTCACAGCGCCGGTCCGAATCCTAGACGTTCCCTTCGCCAGCGCCATGAAGATGATGAGCTGAGGAGGAGGAAGAGTCAGTGACATCATCATGATCATCATCATCCTCACGGCGTGCTGCAGCCTCACCTGGTCCTGCAGGAACTCGTCCACACAGCCGTTGTGTCTGAGGTTTCTCAGCAGCATCTCTGCAGCTTCTATTCCCACTTTATCTGCGTAAACACCTGAAACAACAGGTCAGAGGTCATAGGGGGCGGGGGAAGGAACCTGATTGGTTGAATTTGGTTGACTTTATTCTTGTATTAAGACTTATTTTCTTAGCATGGTCCTAAATACTTTGTCATTTTCACATAACTTTATTCTCATGAATAATAAAAATAGTATCCAAGCTCTAATATTTTATTGTAGAGTTGACCTGAATTCAAAGTCCAAATAAATAGAAGCTGTAAACAAACTTCTGAAACAAGATGGCCACCCTGGGAGTTCTGACATCACTCTGAACTCTGGAGGAGTACATTGGTGGAAAAAATAAAAATAAAAAAACTTAATCAGCCCTGCTATTAAGTTTTTTAATACTTAATAGCAGAGCTATTAAGTATTAAGATGGTTTTACTGGATGGTTTTCCTCCAGTAAAAACCATCAAAACCATCAAACTGCTCCTGATTCCCCTGCAGTGATGAAAACACCCTGATTGGTTTCCAGAGCGGTGCTGCCCCCTGCTGGTCATCAGTGACATAAACAGAGCGGTGCTGCCCCCTGCTGGTCATCAGTAACACAAATAGAGTGGTGCTGCCCCCTGCTGGTCATCAGTGACATAAACAGAGCGGTGCTGCCCCCTGCTGGTCATCAGTGACATAAACAGAGCGGTGCTGCCCCCTGCTGGTCAGCAGTGACATAAACAGAGCGGTGCTGCCCCCTGCTGGTCATCAGTGACATAAACAGAGCGGTGCTGCCCCCTGCTGGTCAGCAGTAACATAAACAGAGCGGTGCTGCCCCTGCTGGTCATCAGTGACATAAACAGAGCGGTGCTGCCCCCTGCTGGTCATCCTCACCTTTCTTTCCCAGAGCCGATCCTGCGAACAGGCAGCCTGTGGACGACTCTGCGATGATTCTGAAACAGAGCGACCAATCAGAGAGCTGCTGGTGCTGTGACATCAGCGGGTGGGCGGGGCTTACATGATGCCGTTGCCGTTCCCGCAGGCCTTTTCCTTCTCCTGCACCGCTTGGATGTTGATGTAAAGTTCTTTGACTTCCTTCCTGATGGTCCGAACGGCAGCGGCAGACATGTCTTTAGCCAGCTGCAGACAGGAACAGGAAGTCAGCTCAGTCAGACCAAACTAGCCAAAATAAAAGATTTTAAATCAGCTGAGAGGGGCTTTTACTTTGAAGGGCAGGACTCCGGCCACGAAGGCTCTGCCGTGGATCTTTGTGATGTTTCCTCTGTCCATCATGGAGACGGGCTGCAGCTCCTTGAGCGGCTGGGCCGTCACCGCCACCTCTCCGCCGCCTTTAGGGTAGTAGCCCCTGCAGCACAAACAGACGCCATGACAACCAGGGTCTCTGACAGGAAACAGCAGACGGACGGCGACGGAGTCGGGGGACGGACCTCATCCTGATGTCGCAGTCAAAATGGACGCCGAACTTCTCCACAACGGGCTTGAAGACCTGCAGGAGGAACCAGGAAGTTTATGGAGAATTTATGGTTCTAAACTTTAAATATCCGCCTTCAAGGTGCAGTTTGTAAGTTTTATAAAACAAAACACTTTTTACATATTTGTTGTAACTGTGTCCATGTTGTTACAGTTTGATATGAAACAGACAATCAGTGGAAAAACTGAGCTCCTGCTCCTAATGCTAACGAGAAACAACTAGTCAGACCCAGGAGGCGGAGCTTACTGCTGTCAATCACAGCAGTGCTGTGATTGCAGAACTGCTGTGCAATTGACACAAAAAGTTGCAAAAGACAACGTTTTGTGTCAATTGCACAATTGGTCGCTCTGTTTCAGCAAATGCACAATTGTGCCAATTGCACAGTCATTAATAACTAAATATATGTATAAATAATTATTACACTGAATCAGTGCACACAAATTGTTTTAAAGTAAAAAACCTTCCTGCCACAAATTAAATGCTGAAACACAATCTACAAAAAAAAGTTACAAAATCTAAAAAAAATAAAAAATTCTAACTGACCTAAAACAAGAATAGTTTGGTCTGATTTGACTTCAGACAGAGAAAAAATGTGTTTAATTAGATTTATGAAAATATCTGGTTTCAACTTTAAAAAACGATTTTTAACAAATGTAAGCTTTTAATCAATTGTTAGACTAACTAATGCACTTTATTAACAAACTGTGCAGTTTGAATATCAAGCACTTTAAAGGACTTTATACACAAATCAAGAACTTTCCAAACCCTGAAGACACCAAATAAAAATTCAATGATTTTCAAGGATTTCAAGCACCACTTTGGACTAACAGAATGGATCCTGTGTTGAGTGTACTGATATAAACAGGTTCTACTGGACCTACTGGTCAATGTTTAACATAAACTGGTGAATCTTTTATTTTGGACGCTGCTGCAGTGACCCGGTGGCTCCAGCAGGGGGAGCACTCAGCTTACCTTTACAGTGTAGTCGATCTGCGGGGCCATTTCTGCGTTGGTTCCTCCTTTCAGAAGGAGCTGTGAGGCGGCGTCCGCGTACAGCGCGCAGGGCAGGGCCGCCTGCAGCAGCAAACACACACTCCTGACAGAAAACACACACATTACAGAAACCGGTGGAGACGAGTCGGGGGGCCGTGCAGCGGCCGCCGGCCGCTCCTCACCCTGCGGTCTGCGTGTCGGCCGTGTGGTTCCCCGACCGGACCTTCCCTGGAGTCAGGCTGATGTCGGTGGAGCCGATGCTGGCCCCCTGCAGGCTGCCGGAGCACAGGTCTGAGACCAGCTGGAGGCCCATCAGGTGCTGCGGCCTGAAACACAAAAATAATAAACACGCAGCGGAAAAAGAGTTTAAACTGGGAAGAAAAAAAAACACACACACATAGGAGGAAAGGTTTAAACTGAAATAAATACAAATAAATGGTTTGAACTGGTGAAAATGCAAGCAAAGGTTCAAACCGAAAAATAACACGCAAGAATGGGTTAAAGTGAAATGATAAAAGACGGAGGACTGGCATAAAGTGATGGAAACATTCAGAAAGAAAAGATTCAAACTGAAAAATAAAATACAGAAAAAACATTTTAAGCTGAAAAAAAACCATAAATGGTTCAAACTGGGGAAAAAAAACACTCAGAAAAGACTTAAACTGACAAAAAATAGGCAGAAAGGAAGGGTTTACACTTCGGTCTGCACCATTGCAGTTTTCTGGCCAATTACCAATTTTTAAGAAGCCTGACCTGCTGATTCTGATTTTGGACAATACCATTTTTTTTAAGCTCACTAAACATAGCAAGAATAGTGAGTTGGTAGCAGTGTGGCGACTATCATTAACTGCAAACGTGCAGACATGACGTGGTGGGCGGGGCTAACAGTCAAACCTCTAACGACAGAACAGAAGACGACGGTGGCTGATGTTGCTGAGGAAGATAAGATCGTCAGCGGAATAAGATCGGCTTCATGTGTGAGTATCGGCCAAAATAAAGGAAACCGGCGCTGATAAACTGGCTGGTTGACAAATAGAGGCACCAATAATTTTAACTGCTGAAAATACATAAGAAGGGTTGAAACTAAAGATGCACTGATTGGATATTGACCTGTATTGGTTCTGATATTGAAAAAATTCTAGATCGGATATTACGACAATGTTTCCAATCCCTAAGTTAAAATCTATTCAGTTTAATTCTATGCTTTGTGCTGTGAGCGACATCATGCATTATTCTGTATTTTACATTGTATTTAGAATTATAATTTCTGAACCATTTGAAAGAAGGTTTGTTGCAGCTTATCAGTCAACCTGTTGTTTCTGTCACTTTCAGTTTCTTTATTATTTATTTTACTTTGGCTGTCCTACTCCTACCTACACTGACTGAACAAATTAAAATTGGTTTTCCATGTTTGACCAGCTTGTCAAGCTGTTGGTGTGTTTTAAGTGAGCTGCACTACTACAGGGTTATCATATACATTTATGTCTTAGTTTAATTTTTGCTTTTTGTTTGCTTTTTAAACATTTTAAGTTAATTCAGTTGTTTTTCTGTATTGGATAGTAGACCTCAGATATTGAAATTTAAAAAAGTGGATCTGTGCATCTATAGAGTTATTATGAAAATAATTAATATTTTCTGTTATATCCCAGATTAAATTTTTAATTATTTCTTAAAAATATATTTTTTACTCTCGCAAATAAAACAACATATGAAAGTTGTTTCTTTACAAAAAACAAATTGGAAAAAATGTGTCAATGTTGCGCAACATTTGAATTTAGATAATAAAAAATACAGAACCAAAATAAAGGTTTGTGACCAGATAATCAAATATATATCTGTTAACCAATCAAAATGGCTGAACATTACTAATTGTTTTTGTAAAAATATTATCAAGGTCCAATGATCTCCAAATAGTTAACTACTGAAATTCAGTTCATGTTATCTGAAAATGCCATTAAATTGGAGCATTTTTTCCAGTTCTCATTGAAAGCAACATGATTTCAGGTTGATCTAAAAGCTGATAGTCTAGTTCTTATGTCTCTGAGCTGAAACAGAGTTGATGGATGTTATAATGAACAGATTTTTCTGGAAGAAAGGAAGCAGCAGAGAAACCAGGGAATAAAACAGAAAGTCTCCTATTGGCTGATTCACTGATGCTTCAGATGCTCATTAATATTCTTATTTATGGAGATTTTTGAATGAAGACTCGTCTGTGTTTGGAGATCCTGGAACATTAAATCTGTTAAAAGTTTAAAATCATCAAAATCCATATAAAGTTACACATTTAACCTGAGCTGGGTCATAAATCTGACGCGAATAATCGAACATTAGAGTTGATTAAACGGGTTTTGTCTTTTAAAACTGACTGAAGCAACTTTAATGAATAGGCTAACGTTAGCCTGTTAGCCGCTAACCCACCTGAGCCCCGGGTTGCTCCTGCCTGCCCGGATCTTGATGATCTTTATGGCAGAGCCGGTGATGCAGCTGAGCGCCGCGGAGACTCTCAGGATCTGTCCGCCCTAAGGAGAACCGACAGCGGGGTGAGACAGAGGCCGCAGCAGAGGCGCTGAGAGGCGGCTGCTAGCCGCTAGCTCCCCGTTAGCCTGTTATCAGCGCGGAGGAGGAACTGCGGCTGTCCCGTCATTTCTCTGCTAATTAAAGTGAATACTCACCCCCTCCATGACGCTGCCGTCTATCTCCACCGCCGTAGAGTCCATTTTCATTCACTAAACTCCGCTTCAACTTTCTCTCTCAGTTGTCCTGCTCAGCTGCTGCCTGCAGTACTTTTCCAACTGTTCCCGTCCGGCGGCATCAAGCTCGAAACGCAAGAACCTATACTACTTCCGGTTATTATCAAAATAAAATGCAGATCGCTCATAGTACTTCCTCTAGCTATTAAAGTAAAACAAAGCTCTTAATGAAGATGCATTTTCACCTTTTTCAATGGACTGATATATATGTACATATATATGTATGTGTCTACATATGACCTCAGATGACCAACATAACTTACAGTAATATGTAGCATGCAAACAACATATTACAAATGTAAAAACTTAAAATATGCAGATGTGTGTCTTTGTGAATTTTTGACATAAAGACGTTTGTTCTGCATTCAGTGAAGTTACTCACAGTCGATAGAGAATCCAGCAATTGTATTCAAGTAAGAGTAAAGACACTTCATCATAAAATTACCAAAGTAAAAGAAAAAAGTACAGCGCTTTAAAAAATACTGCTAAATGTACATTTATTTATTTATTTATTACTTTGTAAAAAACAGTTGAGTGAATATACTATTACTACTTTTGCTAAAATGGTAAAGTATATAAAAAAAATCTTTATAGTGGAATTTGTAAATGTAATGTTGTTTAACAAAGTAAATAATGACCCAAAATATCAAACATTGATACTTTAGTGACAGAGGTTCTACAACAAAAACAATACTTACAATCCATCCATCCATCCATTTTCTAACATCCTTGTCCCTAGTGGGTCGGGAGGTGCTGGTGCCTCTCCAGCTACGTTCCGGGCGAGAGGCGGGGTCACCTGGACAGGTCGCCAGTCTGTAGCAGAAAATACTTTTCCTTAACACTAAATGTAGCAGGTATCTTCAGTTTTACATTGCTCTGAATATGATCTGTTGTTTTCAGTTTTATAACTAAAATACAGAAGCTGTCTTTACCCAATCCATTTTCTGATGTATGATATAAGATCTATTACTAAACGGTATGAGCTCCAGTTCACACTCCTGACCAGATGGTTGTAGTAATGCACACTTTCAATTTTTCTTAAAATGACATATTTAGAATGTCTTCTAAGTATATTAGCATTATACATTTTATATATTAGTAGTATGATTACAGTATGCTCCAATTACACTTTCTAGTTACTTAATTTTTTATATTATTCTGCTTTGCCACTTTGTACATTAATGCTTCATGCACACTGCAGCACTGCCAACATATCAGGTAGAACACAGAAGGATCCATTACTACACACTTTACAGGTGAAACAAATTACTTCTCTGATAGTATATTGGCAATGTGCTCTTGAAAAATGTGAATATATTGAATACACAAATTGTCAGTGTATTAAAAGTTTACAGACAACATGCTTGTGAAAATTCACTCAATAAAACAAAAGGTATACTTTAGAGAAAATGTGAAAAATGTTTCACCAAGAACAGAGAACTGTTTTAATTCAATGTCACTGTATTCCAGTATTTCTCCAGACAAACTGACATTTCTCTCTCCTAAGAACAGTGAGGATCAACGATGCACTAAGTGAAGTTGATCACTGAATTGAGTTGTAGAAGTTTTCCATCAGTTTTATTCACGTTCTTTGAGTTTGTGAAGCGAGCAGGCGGCGGAGTTTCAGTCCAGTGTCAAGGATGCGACGGTCGTATGCTGATTGTTCCCTTTAGTATTTCTCATTTGCCGGTCATTTCTCGGCTTTTTTACTCGGGTTGTTTGTCGTATTGCGGTCTCGTCTCTGGATCGAACCATGGACCTGTGGAACCAGGCGCAGAAACCGGAACCTTTTTGCTACGGCGGCAGTGACGTCACAGAGAACTCAGTTCCTCTTATAACATGGAGCTTACAGGTGCCGCGCCTCAGATGCGACTTCACCCTGCCTGCTCTACTCTGTGTCTGTCCCGCGCACAGCGACGTCACCGTGACTTCACCTGCAAGAAAACAACTTCCAATCCTTTGGTATAAATGTACACCAGCATTTAATATAACATGATCAGCAAATGTTAACTGCAATAATTTGCCCACCACAACTAGGGAAATTTGTTTTGTTGATGCTTGAAGGCAGAATTTGTTGCAGATGCTTCAAACTATTCTGTTTTATTTCTGTTCATTGCGCTGCAGAAACAGACTAAACTCTGTCATCAAACACAACAGATGCGGTCATTTGTTATAATAGGTTTGGTTTAGCTATGAATAACTACATTATTACTGATGTCTGATCTTTGTAAAAGCAGCATAAACAGGACGTTAAAACTCAGTTTCTCTTCCAACCCAGATCGAAACGCAGATAGCGCATGCGCATTTCATTCTCCTCCATCTTCATGTCCATCGGACATGAAGATCGGCAACTTCCTGGATTAATTTTTCTCAAATTTAGAAATATTCTGTGTTCATTGTCAACACTTTACTTCGAATTTGCTGTGTCTTTACTTTATTTACTAAAAGAGTTGGCCCGTTGGTTTGGGTTTTTCTCCAGAAAGAGGAAGTCAGGAGGACAACAGGCGCTTCCTGCTTCGTGTCCTTTACTCTGGGATTTTCATTACTTTCTAGGATAAAATGTTGTTTTTGGATCCAATTCTGGGACTGTAAGTTTCTTTTAAGCTGACGTTTGTATTTGAGGGAGATATTTGCTGTAAATACTCAGGATTTGTAACGTCTGAGGGTTTCCATATCATATGGCGACGGAACTTTGGACCGGTAGATTCTTCTCCCTTTAAGCCCAGCTGAGGGAGGGTGGAGGCGGCCATGACAGCAGCCGGAGCCGGCCGGCTGCTTTTTTATTGAGTTAAACACAGCAGACAAAGCACGTACTCTGGAAACAAGCTTCACTAAGCAGAAGAATCATGGAAGCCAACAATTCTTCCTTCAAAATTATTTGTATGTACTCAAGGTGAGTCTGGACATTTTAAGACAGATTCTCTTGGCGATTAAAAACCAACACTAAACAGTGTAAGAAAACCTCCACTCAAGACCTCATTTATTTATTTTTCAACAGTTTTCTTATTGCTGTATTTTGCCAGCAGCTGCCGATTAAACTGAATTTTGCAACCTTGACATGACTGTATGAGTGATTTGTTTCATGGAGAAAATGGTCGGATCCGCCTCTCTGGCTGCAGTGCGCGCTCCCGACACAGGAAACTGATTTTCTTACAAGTCCGGGGGTCGAGTCTTTTTGCTCCATGGTGGTACTGCTCACAGTGATTTCTGATCGCTCTTATACAGGGCCGCACTCCACAGCGCTCCTTCTCTGTTCCTAGCTGCCAACTTTTCGATGAGCTGCAGGGCTTAATCTGGATTTCTGGTTCTGACGTGTTCAGTTTCTAGCAGAAAACGAAGCGAAGGAGGAGGGCGACACATCCAGCTCTGGAGAGACTTGCTGCGGGACTGGATTCAACGCGGCAATAACCATGATCGGTTACTGACGCGCTGCTCCAGGATGGAGACTCGGAGAGACAGTGGCGAATTTTCACATCCACAATACATGTCATATGGAGGAATTCTACAAATAAAAGTAATTTAAAATCAATCATACATTTTTCCCAACAGAGCAATGAGTTCAGTTGAATACTAAATTGAATTGAAAAAGTTTCCATCAGTTTTGTTCATGTTTCTGGAGTTTCTGAAGGGGTCGGGTCCGGTTCGGGATCACCACGATTTGCTGGAAGATACGTGTTGGCTCCACATGAACACTGTGGGGCGTTTCAAACCCAAACGGTTCTTTAATCCAGAGGCCGCTGCAGCTGCTCTATCCAGAGGCGAGGGCGTCTCCACATGGCCATCAACACTCTGTAGAGGGAGACCTCCAGCTGCAGTACCAGTGGGGGATGAGAAATCTTACCATAGAAGGAAAGATTTTAATCATCAAGTCAGTGATTTTACCAGTGTTTTTACTCACCAGTTCTGTTTTTATTCCCTCTCGAAGAGTATTTTTGGAGTTGCAAAGAGCCATCTTTTATTTCATCTGGGACTCTAAATGGGAAAGACTGCGAAGGGAAATCATGACAAAACCAAA